>CM026560.1:26036263-26337955 GCA_015143295.1 Tetracentron sinense | reverse complement strand
ATGAATTTGGCAGTGCATTTCAACTTCTGCTAAGTTTTCACGATGCCTCAGCTCCCTTTAGTTCTTCGTCTTTGTTGGCCTTCTTTCGCTCTTCTCCCGTCTTTGTTAACCTTTTGATTGTATCGTATTGTATTTGCAGACTATTTTTGTCAGCTCAAAATATAAAATATAATACAATTGATAATCTGAAAATTTAAAGTTTCTTACTTTAAAATACCAAGATTAATTTTAGGATTATGTAGACTCGTAGGACCATACACGTCCCACTATTTCTAGTAGGACCAAAATTAGGGTGTGAGCCCAACCCCAAAGTGTTCGTCCTTGTGCCGAGATTGTGGGGGCGTATATTGCTAGCAATCACCTTAGTTTTATTATGACATACTTTTTTTTATCATTTATTTCGCGTTATTATTTAGCTTAGTGAGTAAACCAATTGTGAGTTGATGTCTTGGTTAAAAAAATTCCCTTTTAGTGAATCTATCTGAATATAGTCCACTCCTTAGTGCTTGCACTTTTAAGTCTTATATTTTTATATTCCTTCTTTCTTCAATATTTTATTTGTGTGAATTTGATTTTCATTTTTTTATGTTCTCCTTCATTTACAACTACACCATGTGAGCTATATGAATGGTCGGGAATAGCTGCTTCTTCTCATGGGCCATTAATCCTAGGCTACACGTTGCTCTCGGTTGCACTTCAGCTTTCGTCTGTGTTGTTGTCGTTGACTGCCTTTTGCTCTTGAATTCATACCGGGTAAATTTATCGTAATTATAATATTGCAGTGCTATTTTATGATAGTTAATTGTATCGTAATACAATGGATAATCTAAAACCTTACACGTTTAATCTTACTTTAAAATAAAAATATTAATTTTTGGAGTTTGTTGCTAGTAGACTCGTGGGGCCATACACGTTCCACTGTTTGTAGTACTACAAACATTGGGTGCTGATCTTGTGGGGGATTATTTGGCTAGAAACATCATTAGTTTTATTGTGATATACTTTATTTAATCATTTATCTAGTGTTAGTATTTAGATTAATAAATAAATCATTGGTGAATAGATGTTTTGTTTAAGGGAAATTCCCTTGTAGTGACTCAGTCTCAATACAGCCCTCTTTTTAGTTCTTGCAGTTTTTCTTATGGGCCATTAACCCTAGGTTGTACATTATGGGCTGCCCTTCAAAATTCGTCTGTGCTGTTATCGTTAACTGCCTTCCACTCTCAGTCTCATTCTCAGTAAGTTTATCGTAATTAGAATATTGTAAAGTTATTTTATGTTGGTTATTTGAGTTTAGGATTTTGTTTCTTGTCCTCACTGTTTCAAGTACGACAAACACTGGGGTGTGGGCCACATCTTAAAGTGTTTGTCTTGTGCCGCAATTGAGGGGGTCTATATGCCAGCCAGTAGTCTTTGTGCCGCAATCTCATAGGGTTTCCAGTATGACAAACATAGTGCTGTGGGCCCCTGGCGAAAGTTTGTACTTATGCTAATCTTGTGGGGGAGTATATGGTTAGAAACCCTGTTAGTTTTATTATGGCTTTCTTGTTTTTATCATTTATCTAGTGTTATTATTTAAATAAGTGCGTAAATCAATGGTGAGCAGATGTCTTGCTCAAGCGAAATTCTCTTTTAGTGACACGATCTAAAACTGTCCTCTTTTTAGTTCTTGCAGTTTTGCCTATGGGCCATTAACCCTAGGCTGCACGTATCTCTCAGCTATCCTTCAACTTTCGTCTGTGCTCTTGTCGACGATTGCCTTCCACTTTCGGTTTCATTCCTGGTAAGTTTATTAATTAGAATATTGCAATGCTCTTTTTTAATTGTTAATTAATTTTAGGATTTTTTTGCTTGTAGACTCTTGGGGCCGTACACAACTCATTGTTTCTAGTACGAAAAACATTGGGGTGTGTCGAGATTGAAGGGGCGTATATGGTTAGCGATCCCCTTAGTTTTATTCTGACATATTTCTTGTTATCATTTATCTAGTGTTAGTATTTAGCGTAGCGAGTTGAAGAAAGGTAAGTAGATGTTTTGCTTATGGGAAATTCCATTCTAGTTACTTAATGTGAATACTACATCATCTTAGTTCGTCTTGTTTTAACTCTGATTTTTTATGTTCTTTCTTTCTTTAAACTTTTCTATTTAAGACACTAATTTTTTGCATTGTTTTTTTTACTCATTCATTATACAACTACTCCTCGTGATCTATATGGAATGGGGCGGGAAACGTGACTTCTGGTAATGAGCCATTAAACCTAAGTTGCAAGTTGCTCTCTGCTGCCCTTTAGTTATTGTCTTTGCTGCCATCGATGACTGCCTTTTGTCCTTGGCTTTTTACCTTGTGAGTTTATTGTAATTATAATATTGCAAGGCTATTTTAGGCAGTTAATTGTACCATAATTCAATTGATAATCTGAAAATTTCAAGTTTCTTACTTTAGAATACCAATATTAATTTTAGGATTTCTTGCGTGTAGACTTGTGGGGCCGTACATGTCCCACTATTTCTAGTACGACTAAAATTGGGGTGCCAGCCCATACCCAAAGTGTTCGTCCTTGTGCCGAGATTGTGGGGGCGTATATTGTTATTCACCTTAGTTTTATTCTGACAACTTTTTTTTATCATTTATTTCACGTTATTATTTAGCTTAGTGAGTAAATCAATTATGAGTTGATGACTTGGTTAAGAAAATTCCCTTCTCGTGAATCTATCTGAATATAGTCCTCTCCATAGTGCTTGCAGTTTTATGTCTTATATTTTTATATTCCTTCGTTCTTCAATATTTTATTTGTGTGAAACTGATTTTGATTTTTTTATATACTTCTTCGTTTACAACTACACCATGTGAGCTAAATGAAATGGTCGAGAATCGCCGCTTCTTCTTATGGGTCATTAACCCCCCTAGGCTACATGTTGCTCTCGGTTGCCGTTCAACTTTTGTCTGTGTTGTTGTCAATGACTGCCTTTTGCTCTAGAATTCATATTGGGTAAGTTTATCGTAATTATAATATTGCAATTCTATTCTATGATAGTTAATTGCATCGTAATACTGTTGATAATGTAAAATTTTATAAGTTTAATCCTACTTTGGAATCAAAATATTAATTTTTGGCTTTTGTTGTTGTAGACTTGTGGGGCCATACACGTCTCACTGTTTCCAGTACGACAAATATTGGGCTGTGGGCGCCAATCGAAAGTGTTTGTCCTTGTGCTGATCTTGTGGGGGAGTATATGGCTAGAAATATTGTTAGTTTTATTATGACATACTTGTTTTAATCATTCATCTAGTTTGAGTATTTAGATTAGTGAATAAATCAAGGGTGAGTAGATCTCTTGCTTAAGGGAAATTCCCTTGTAGTGACTCGATATGAATACTCCTCTCTTTTTAGTTCTTGCAGTTATGCTTATGAGCCACTAACCGAAGGTTACACGTTGCTCTCGGTTGTACTTCAACTTTCGTCTGTCCTGTTATCGATGATTGCCTTCTACTCGGCTTCATTCCCGATAATTTAATTAGTATATTGCAATTCTCTTTTATGTTAGTTATTAATTTTAGGATTTTGTTGCTGGTTGATTATTGGGGCCATACACTTCCCACTATTTACAATACGACAAACACTGGAGCTTGGGCCCCACCCTAAAGTGTTTGTCTTTGTGCCGAAATTGAGGGGGCGTATATGGCCAGCAATCCCCATAGTTTTATTATGACATTTCTTTTTATTATTTATCTAGTAGTAGTATCTAGTGTAGCGAGTTATATAATGGTAAGGAGATGTTCTTCTTATGGGAAGTTCCATTCTAGTTACTAAATCCGAATACTACATTGCCTTATTTCCTATATTTTTAAGTCTGATTTTTTTTTGTGTTCTCTCTTTCTTCAAAATTTTCTATTTAAGAACTAATTTTTTAAACTTTTTTTTATATACTCATTCATTATACGATTACACCATGTGAGTTATATGAAATGGAGCGGGAACCGCGACATCTGCTAATGGGTCATTAAACCTAAGTTGCAAGTTGCTCTGAGACGCTCTTAAGCTATCGTCTTTGCTGTTGTCAATGATTGCCTTTCGCCCTTGGCTTTATACCTGGTAAGTTTATCGTAATTATAATATTACAGTGCTATTTTATGTTATTTAATTCACTTAATTGTATCATAATACAAATGATAATATGAAAATTTAATGTTTTGTCTTAGTTTAGAATAAAAATATTAATTTTAGGATTTTGTTGCATGTAGACTCCTGGGGCCGTACACATCCCATGGTTTCCAATACGACGAACATTGGGCTGTGGGCCTAGGCAAAAGTGTTTGTCCTTGTGTTGATCATGTGGGAGAGTATATGGCTAGAAATCTCGTTAGTTTTATGGCATTCTTGTTTTTATCATTTTTCTAGTATTAGTATTTAAATTTGTGCAAAATCAACGGCTAGTAGATGTATTGCTTAAGGGAAATTCCCTTTTAGTGACTCGATCTGAATACTGCCCTCTTTTTAGTTCTTGCAGTTTTGCTTATGGGTCATTCACCCTTGGTTGCATGTTGCTCTCGATTGCCCTTCAACTTTCGTCTGTGGTGCTGTCAATGATTACTCCACTCTCAGTTTAATTCCTGGTAAATTTATCGCAATTAGAATATAGCAATACTCTTTTATGTTTGTTGCTTGTAGACTCTTGGAGTAGTACACGACCCACTGTTTCCAGTACGACAAACATTGGGATGTGGGCCCCACCCCAAAGTATTTGTCTTTGTGCCGAGATTGAGGGAACGTATTTGACTAGCAATCCCCTTAGTTTTATTATGGCATATTTCTTTTTATCATTTATCTGGTGTTAGTATTTAGCGTTGCAAGTTTAACAATGGTAAGTAGATGTTCTTCATATAGGAAATTCCATTGTAGTTACTTAATCCGAATACTACATCGTCTTAGTTCTTCTAGTCTTAAGTTTGATTAAGACTATTTTTTTTCACTTTTTTATGTATTCATTCATTATACAACTACACCACATGATCTATATGGAATGGGGAGGGAACCGCGACTTCTGCTAATGAGCCATTAAACCTAAGTTGCAAGTTGCTCTCGGCTGCCCTTTAGTTATCATCTTTGTTGCTGTCAATGATTGCCTTTTGCCCTCGGCTTTATACCTGGAGATTTTATCATAATTATAATTTTACAGTGCTATTTTGTCTAGTTAATTATATCGTAATACAAATGGATAGCTTGAAATTTTAATATTTTTTCTTTCACGTCCCATAGTTTCTAATACGACAAAAATTGGGTTGTGGATCCCAGGCGAAAGTGTTTGTCCTTGTGTTGATCTTGTGGAGGAGTATATGGGTAGAATTCTCGTTAGTTTTATAATAACATTCTTTTTTTTTTATCATTTATCTAGTATTAGTATTTAAATTAGTGCATAAATTAATGGTGAGTAGATGTCTTGCTTAAGGGAAATTCCCTTGTTGTGACTCGTTCTGAATACTACCCCCTTTTTAGTTCTTGAAGTTTTGCTTATGGGTCATTAACCCTAGGGTGCACGTTGCTCTCGGCTGCACTTCAACTTTCGTCTGTCCTGCTATCGATGACTGCCTTCCACTCTCAGCTTTATTCCTGATAAGTTTATCATAATTATAAATATTGCAATGCTTTTTTATGTTAGTTATTTAATTTTAGGATTTTGTTGCTTGTAGACTCTTGGGCCTGTACACGACCCACTATTTCTAGTACGACAAACATTGGTGTGTGGATCCCACCCCAAAGTATTTGTCTTTGTGTCGAGATTGAGGGGGTGTATACATAGTTACAAAACACCCGTATAATACTTTTAGGGGCGTCACTGTTCAAAACTACGTACTTTTGCCGTGTTATGTATTATATATGTATCGTCGTGTAATACTCATTTAATACACGAATTTAGAATTAAACGCATACAATACCTGTATTTTTGTTGTACTTTTATCATGTTAAACGCATATTCCTTATCAAATGTTTGTTATTAGTTAATATCATGATTTTTATTTATTTATAATTATTATTTATTTTTTATTTTCACGTACTTTTGTCGTGTTTTTTCCGTATAACACCCGTACTTTCCGAATGGATCATTGTCGTATTATACATGTACTAGATAGATTTTTTTTTAAAATGTCACAATAAATCTGAATACTACATCGTTAGTATTTAGCGTAGCGAGTTAACAATGGTAAGTAGATATTCTTCTTATGGGAAATTTCATTCTAGTTACTAAATCTGAATACTACATCGTCTTAGTTCTTCAAGTTTTAATTCTGATTTTTTATATACTTTCTTTCTTCAAACTTTTCTATTTAAGATACTAATGTTTTGCACTTTTTTATTTACTCATTCATTATACAACTACACCATGTGATCGACATGGAATGTGGCAGGAAAGGCGACTTCCGCTAATGAGACATTAAACCTAAATTGCAAGTTGCTCTCAGCTGCCCTTTAGCTATGGTATTTATAATATTGCAAGGCTATTTTATGTTAGTTAATTGTATGATAATACAATTGATAATCTGAAGATTTAAAGTTTCTTACTTTAGAAAACCAATATTAATTTTAGAATTTTGTTGTGTGTAAACTCATGGGGTCGAACACGTCGCATTATTTCCAGTTCGATAAAAATTGGGGTGTGGACCCCACCCCAAAGTGTTTGTCCTTGTGCCGAGATTATGGAGGCGTATATGGCTAGCAATCACCTTAGTTTTATTATGATGTACTTTTTTTTTAATCATTTATCTCGTGTTAGCATTTAGCTTAGTGAGTAGATCAATTGTGAGTTGATGTCTTGCTTCCTTAGGATAAGTTTTAGGGTTTGAAGGAAGAAGAAGAGAAGAAAAAAAGTAGAGAACTTATCTTTCTCTCTATCATATTCTATTAATAAGGGTTATAAGTAGGGTTTCCCTTAATTACAAGAATACCCCAAATTGCAAGAAAGCTTAATATTCTACACTCCCCCTTAAGCTGGTATGTAGATATTACAAATGCCGAGCTTGCAAATAATCTTAGTAAACTGTGTATGACCAAGACCCTTAGTCAAAATATCAGCAAGGTGGTCACCGGTCTTCACAAATGGAGTACAAATGAGACATGTCTTCAACTATTTCTTGATGAAGTGTCTATCCACCTCAATGTGTTTGGTTCTGTTGTGTTGAACTGGATTGTGAGTAATGCTGATTGCCGCCTTGTTGTCACAAAACAACTTCATAGGACCCTGAATGAGAAGCTTCAGGTCAGTCAAGAGAATGCGAAGCCACAAAATCTCACATAATCCATGAGCCATCGACCGGAATTCTGCCTTCGCACTAGATCTGGCCACTATAGATTGTTTCTTACTTCTCCATGTGACTAGATTACCACCAACAAACGTACAGTAACCAGAAGTGGAGCGCCTATCTGAGACAGATCCAGCCCAGTCTACGTGAATAAAAACCTCAATCTGGAGATTACCGGAATGAGCATACAACATTCTTTGTCTTGGAGAAAACTTGAGAAACCTCAGAATCCTATACACCTCATCTAAGTGGGTTGAGGTAGGAACATGCATAAACCTGCTCACCACACTGACAGCATAAGCAATATCAGGACGAGTGAGTGAGAGATATATTAATCTCCCTACAAGTCTTTGATATCTCCCTACTTCGATAATCTTCTCACCAATGGCTTCACCAAGCTTATGGTTTGGGTCAATGGGAGTGTCACAGGGCTTACAACTCATCATACTAGTTTCATGTAGGAGGTCAAGGACATATTTGCGCTGTGATATAAAAAATACCTTTTATGGACCTGCCAACCTCAATACCTAAGAAATATCTCAACTTGCATAGATCTTTGATTTCAAATTCCTTGGCAAGTAAGCCCTTCAACTTCTGCATTTCCCCCTGGTCATCTCCAGTCAGCACAATGTTATCTATATAAACAATGAGTGTAGTCACCTTCTTGTCATTGTACTTGATAAACAAAGTTGGTCATCTTGGCTTTGTTTGTAGCCATTTCTAATCATGGCTAGGTGAAACCTTTAGAACCAAGCCCTAGGGGACTGTTTAAGCCCATACAAGGCCTTCTTCAGTCTACACACATTCCCTTCAGCTACAGGACACTTGAGCCTAGGAGGAGGTTTCATGTACTGTTCTTCTTCCAAGTCACCATTGAGAAATGCTTTCTTCACATCGAATTGCATAAAAGGCCAGTCCAGGTTAGATGCAAGAGATAAGAGAACTCTTATTGAGTTCATCTTTACTACAGGAGCAAACGTCTCCTAGTAGTCTATGCCATGTGACTGTGTATACCCTCTTGCAACAAGTCTAACTTTGTATCTTTCCACTGATCCATCAGACTTATGCTTCACAGTGAACACTCATTGCATCCCACTGAAACTTTGCCTCTTGGTAAATCAACTATCTCCCATGTCTTACTTTTTTCCAAAGCTTGCCCATGTCTCATTTTTTTCCAAAGCTTGCATCTCTACTTCCATTGCTTCTTTCCATTTTGACTTAGAAAGAGCATCTACAACACTGCAAGGAATAGAGATAGAAGACAAAGTCATGGCAAAGGTGCGATACGAGGGAGATAGAGAACCATACGACACAAAGTTAGAAATAGGGTGTTGAGCAATAGGAATGTTAGAATCAACAAGGGAGGTATGGATATTGCCTGGATCTAAGGAGGATTCATGGCAGGGCATATGAGGGTCTTCTTTGTTAATATCCGTCATCCAAACACGTGATTTGGATTCCTGGAGAAAACCTGCACCTTACTTTGTTTTCCTCCATCTACATTTTCATCATTTTTTCCATGACCAGTCACCAGAAAACGTCGGAATGCCTCTATCTCAGCACGGGAAAGGCTAAGGCTGTCAGAAGATGACGATACACCAGATCTATGAATAGGAACTAGATCAGAGGTAACTGAGTGAGCGCTAGAGCCTCCACCACGACCACCACCACAGCCACTGCCACCACCACCTCTCTGATGTGGGTGACCATGGAGGTCCCAACAAGTCTCACGGGTGTGTCGAGTATGACCATAGTGATCACACTTCAATCGGTCTCTCTCATCACTGACGTTTCCTGACCTACCACCTCCCCTACTTCCACGAAAGCCATCACGGATGCCGTACTGTGACCATGAAGAAAGAGTTGACCACTTTAGAGAAGAAGGTTGCATGTTATTCTAATGACGCTCCTCCCTTTGGAGAATGAAATATGCCTCTGTGATGGACGGAAGGGGGTTCTTCCCCAAAATCTGAACACGAATTTGCTTAATCCAACAACTCATAGACCCTGTGTTCATCAACATACTTCTTATACCCTAACAACATCTTCAGTGCACTGTGTCATATTCGTATACACATGAAACATGTCAAATTCTTCCCACAGACGGCGAAGAGTAGGTGGCCAGAGAAGTATCCATTTGTCTTAGTTGTGCAATACATTGGCTTCATAAGCTCTACCATGTGTGCCCCCTTAGAGTAAGTTTGCTTCATAGCCTCCCATATCTCCTGGGCTGTGGATAAAAGGATATATCAATTTCTAAGATCCGGAATCATGGAGTGGATAAGTCATACCATGACTGTGGCGTTCTCGACTTGTCATTTCTTGAAAGTAGGATTAGTAGCCGGAGGCTTCTTACTCTTGCCAGTTAGGTACTCCGTCTTTCCCTTCCCTGTTATAAATAACATGGCCGACTGAGACCATGCAAAGATAATTGTTGCCATTCAACTTTACGGTAGTGATTGGAAGGCTAGGGGAGTCGCCATGTCCCAAATGCAAGTAACTATCATCAGAAGGCAGAGCCCGTGAAGACTGACTAACCTCTAAATTGCTCATCTTTTGTCACTTAAGGACTAATTTGCACAATTCCAGCCTTTGAACACACTTCTAGCACATACCACAGGGTTCTATGACTCAAATAAACAAACACCAATGGTCCAACGACCAAAAAATACCTCAAAAGTAAGCGAACACCACCTCAAACACCTTGAGGGCACCCAAACTTGGATGACGTCATACTCACGCCATCTTGACAAGCCGTACGGCTGCTGACGTCAGCAGCCTCCAACGGGTTTGTTCTTCTTCTTGCTCTTCCTTTGTGTTTTAGGATGCTCTGATACCAAGTGGAATTCCTTAGGATAAGTTTTAGGGTTTGAAGGAGGAAGAAGAAGAAGAAGAAAAAGAGTAGATAACTTATCTTTCTCTCTTTATCATATTCTATTAATAAGGGTTATAAGTAGGATTTTCCCTAATTACAATAATACCCCTAATTACAAGAAAGCTTAATATTCTACAAGAAATTCCCTTCTAGTGACTTGATCTGAATATAGTCCTCTACTTAGTTCTTGTACTTTAAAGTCTTATATATTTATATTCCTTCTTTCTTCAAAATTTTATTTGTATGAAACTGGTTTTGATTTTTTTTTGTACTCCTTCATTTACAATTATACCATGTGAGCTATCTGGATTGGTCAAGAATCGCCGCTTCTTCTTCTGGGCCATTGACCCTAGGCTACTCGGTGCTCTCGACTGCCCTTAACTTTCATTTGTGTTATTGTCGATGACTGCCTTTTGCTCTCGAATTCATACCTGATAAGTTTATCGCAATTATAACATTGCAGTGTTTTTTTTTTATAGTTAATTGTATCGTCATACAGTTGATAATCTAAAATTTTACAAGTTTAATCTTATTTTTGAAAAAAAATATTAATATTAGGATTTTGTTGCTTGTAGACTCTTGGGGCCATACAAGTCCTACTGTTTCTAGTACGACAAATCTTGGGATGTTGGCCCCACCCGAAAGTGTTTGTCCTTGTGTTGATCTTGCGGGGGAGTATATGGCCAGAAATATCATTAGTTTTATTATGATATACTTGTTTTAATTATTTATCTAGTGTTTGAATTTAGATTAATGAATAAATCAATACTGAGTAGATGTCTTGCTTAAGGAAATTCCCTTGTAGTTACTTGATCTAAATACTGCCCTCTTTTTAGTTCTTGCAGTTTTGCTTATATTAACCCTAGGATGCACGTTGCTCTCGGCTGCCCTTCAACTTTTGTTTGTCCTGCTATTGATGACTGCCTTCCACTCTCGGCTTCATTCACAGTAAGTTTATCATAATTAGAATATTGCAATGCTCTTTTATGTTAGTCATTTAATTTTATGATTTTGTTACTTCTGGACTTTTAGGTCCGTTCATGTCCCACTGTTTCCATTACGACAAACACTTGTTGACTCTTGGGGCCGTATAAGTCTGATTTTTTTTGTTCTTTCTTTCTTCAAAATTTTCTATTTAAGAAACTAATTTTTAACCTTTTTTATGTATTAATTCATTATACGACTATACCATGTAAGTTATATGGAATGGAGCGGGAACCATGACTTCTGCTAATGGGTCATTAAACCTAAGTTGCAAGATGCTCTGAGATGCTCTTAAGCTATCGTCTTTGTGTTGTCAATGACGGCCTTTCGTCCTTGACCTTATACTCGGTACATTTATCGTATTATAATATTATAGTGCTATTTTATGTTAGTTAATTGTATCATAATACAAATTGATAATCTGAAAATTTAATGGTTTTGTCATACTTTAGAATAAAAATATTAATGTTAGGATTTTGTTGCTTGTAGACTCCTGGGGCCGTACACGTCCCACAGTTTACAGTACGACAAACATTGGGCTATGGGCCCAGGCGAAAGTGTTGGTCCTTGTGCTGATCTTGTGGGGGAGTATATGGCTAGAAATCTCATTAGTTTTATTATGGCATTCTTGTTTTTATCATTTATTTAGTGTTAGTATTTAAATTAGTGCATAAATCAATAGTGAGTAGATGTCCTTCTTAAGGGAAATTCCCTTTTAGTGACTCGATCTAAATACTGCCCTCTTTTTAGTTCTTGCAATTTTATTTTTGGGCTATTAATTCTAGGTTGCACGTTGCTCTCGACTGCCTATCAACTTTCGTCTGTACTGTTGTCGATGATTGCCTTCTACTCTCGGTTTCATTCCTGGAAAGTTTATTGTAATTAGAATATTACAATGCTCTTTTATGTTTGTTATTTAATTTTAGGATTTTGTTGCTTGTAGACTCTTGGGTCGTACACGACTCACTATTTCTTGTGGGACAAACATTGGGGTGTGGGCCCCATCCCAAAGTATTTTACATTTTACTGAGGTTGAGGGGGCGTTTATGACTAGCAATCCCCTTGGTTTTATTATAGCATATTTCTTTTTATCATTTATCTAGTGTTAGTATTTAGCATAAAGAGTTAAACAATGGTAAGTAGATGTTCTTCTTATGGGAAATTGCATTCTAATTACTTAATCCAAATACTACATTGTCTTAGTTCTTCTAGTTTAAAGTCTGATTTTTTATATTCTTTCTTTCTTCAAACTTTTCTATTTAAGACACTAATTTTTTGCACTTGTTTTATGTACTCATTCATTATACAACTACACCACGTGATCTATATGGAATGGGGCGGGAACCGCGACTTCTGCTAATGAGCCATTAAACCAAAGTTGCAAGTTGCTCTCAGCTGTCCTTTAATTATCGTCTTTGCTGTTGTCGATGACTGCCCTTCGCCCTCGGCTTTATACCTAGTTTAGTTTATCGTAATTATAATATTGCAAGGCTATTTTATGTCAGTTAATTGTATCATAATACAATTGATAATCTCAAAATTTAAAGTTTCTTACTTTTGAATGCCAATATTAATTTTAGGATTTAGTTGCGTGAAGACTTGTGGGGCCGCACATGTCCCACAATTTTCAGTACGACAAAAATTGGGGTGTGAGCCCCACCCTAAAGTGTTTGTCCTTGTGCCGAGATTGTGGGGGCGTATATGGCTAACAATCACCTTAGTTTTATTATGACATATTTTTTTTTTATCATTTATTTCGCGTTAGTATTTAGCGTAGTGAGTAAATAAATTGTGTGTTGATGTCTTGCTTAAAAAATGTCCCTTCTAGTGACTCTATCTGATATAGTCCACTGCTTAGTGACTGTACATTTAAGTCTTATATTTTTATATTCCTTCTTTCTTGAAAATTATATTTGTGTGAAACTGATTTTGATTTTTTTGATGTACTCCTTCATTTACAACTACACCATGTGAGCTAAATGGAATGGTCGGGAATCGTCGCTTCTTCTTATGGGTCATTAACTCTAGCCTACACGTTGCTCTCGGCTGCCCTTCAATTTTTTTCTGTGTTGTTGTCAATGACTGCCTTTCGCTCTCAAATTCATACCAGTTAAGTTTATCGTAATTATAATATTGCGATGCTATTTTATGGCATCGTAATACTGTTGATAATGTAAAAAGTTACAAGCTTAATCCTACTTTAGAATAAAATATTAATTTTAGGATTTTGTTGTTTGTAGACTCGTGGGGCCATACACGTCTCACTGTTTCCAGTACGACAAATATTGGGCGGTGGGCCCCACCCGAAAGTGCTTGTCCTTGTGTTGATCCTGTGGAGGAGTATATAGCTAGAAATATCGTTAGTTTTATTATGACATACTTGTTTTAATCATTTATCTATTGTGAGTATTTAGACTAGTGAATAAATCAATGGTGAGTAGATGTCTTGCTCAAGGGAAATTCCCTTGTAGTGACTCGATCTGAATACTGCCCTCTTTTTAGTTCTTGTAGTTTTGCTTATGGGCCATTAATCCTAGGCTGCACGTTGCTCTCAGCTGCACTTCAACTTTCGTCTGTCCTGCTATCGATGATTGCCTTCCACTCTCGTCTTCATTCCTGGTAAGTTTATCGTAATTAGTATATTGTAATGCTCTTTTATTTTGGTTGTTTAATTTTAGGATTTTGTTGCTTATTGATTATTGGGGCCGTACACGTCCTACTGCTTACAATACGACAAACACTGGGGCTTGGGCCCCATCCTAAAATGTGTCTTTATGCTGAAATTGAGGGGACTTATATTACCAACAATCCACATAGTTTTATTATGGCATATTTCTTTTTATCATTTATTAAGTGTTAGTATCTAGCATGGCGAGTTATAGAATGGTAGTAAGTAGATGTTCTTCTTATGGGAAGTTTCATTCTAGTTACTAAATCTGAATACTACATTGTCTTATTTCCTATATTTATAGGTCTGATTTTTTTATATTCTTTCTTTCTTCAAAATTTTCTATTTAAGAATGAATTTTTTTAACTTTTTTTATGTACTCATTCATTATACGATTACACCATGTGAGTTATATGGAATGGAGCGGGAACCACGACATCTGCTAATGGGTCAGTAAACCTAAGTTGCAGGTTGCTCTGAGATGCTCTTAAGCTATCGCCTTTGTTGTTGTCGATGACTGCCTTTCGCTCTTGGCTTTATAACTGTATCGTAATACAAATTGATAATCTGAAAATTTAATGTTTTGTCTTAGTTTAGAATAAAAATATTAATTTTAGGATTTTGTTGCTTGTTGACTTGTGGGGCTGGGCCGTACACGTCCCATAGTTTCTAGTACGACAAACATTGGGCTGTGGGCCTAGCCAAAAGTGTTTGTCCTTGTGCTGATCTTGTGGGAGATTATATGGCTAGAAATCTTGTTAGTTTTATTATGGTATTCTTGTTTTTATAATTTATCTAGTGTTAGTATTTAAATTTGTGCAAAATCAACGGTGAGTAGATGTATTGCTTAAGGGAAATTCCCTTTTAGCAACTCAATCTAAATGCTGTCCTCTTTTTAGTTCTTGCAATTTTGCTTATGGACCATTAACCCTTGGCTGCACGTTGCTCTCGATTGCCCTTCAACTTTCATCTGTGGTACTATCACTGATTACCCCACTCTCGGTTTCATTCTTGGTAAGTTTATCGTAATTAGAATATAGCAATGCTCTTTTATGTTTGTTGCTTGTAGACTCTTGGAGCAGTACACGACCCACTGTTTCTAGTACGACAAACATTGGGGTGTGGGCCCCACCACAAAGTATTTGTCTTTGTGCCGAGATTGAGGGGGCGTATATGATTAGCAATCCTCTTAGTTTTATTATGACATATTTCTTTTTATCATTGATCTGGTATTTGTATTTAGCATTGCGAGTTCAACAATGGTAAGTAAATGTTCTTCATATGGGAAATTCCATTGTAGTTACTTAATCCGAATACTACATCGTCTTAGTTCTTCTAGTTTTAAGTCTAATTTTTTATATTCTTTCTTTCTTCAAACTTTTCAATTTAAGACACTAATTTGTTGCACTTTTTTATGTACTCATTCATTATACATCTACACCACGTGATTTATATGGAATGGGGAGGGAACCGGGACTTCTGCTAATGAGCCATTAAACCTAAGTTGCAAGTTGCTCTCAGCTACCCTTTAGTTATCATCTTTGCTGTTGTCAATGACTGCCTTTCGCCCTCGGTTTTATACCTTGTGAGTTTATCATAATTACAATATTGCAAGGCTATTTTATGCCAGTTAATTGTATTATAATTCAATTGATAATCTGAAAATTTAAAGTTTCTTACGTTTGAATACCAATATTAATTTTAGGATTTTGTTGCGTGTAGACTCGTGGGTCTGCACATGTCCCACTATTTCCAGTACGACAAAAAGTATGGTGTGGGATCCACCCCAAAGTGTTTTTCCTTGTGCCGAGATTGTGGGGGTGTATATGGCTAGCAATCACCTTTGTTTTATTATGACACTTTTTTTTTATAATTTATTTCTCATTAGTATTTAGCGTAGTGAGTAAATAAATTGTGAGTTGATGTCTTGATTAAAAAAATTCCCTTCTAGTGACTCTTTCTGAATATAGTCCTCTTCTTAGTGCTTGTACATTTAAGTCTTATATTTTTATATTCCTTCGTTTTTGAAAATTTTATTTGTGTGAAACTGATATTGATTTTTTTATATACTCCTTCATTTACCACCATGTGAGCTATTTGGAATGGTCGGGAATCGTCGCTTCTTCTTATGGGTTATTAACCCTAGGCTACACGTTGCTCTCAGCTGCCCTTCAATTTTTGTCTGTGTTGCTATTGATAACTGCCTTTTGCTCTCGAATTCATACCGGGTAAGTTTATCGTAATTATAATATTGCAGTGCTATTTTATGATAGTTAATTGCATCGTAATACTGTTGATAATGTAAGAATTTACAAGTTTAATCCTACTTTAGAATAAAAATATTAATGTTAGGATTTTGTTGTTTATAGCCTCGTGGGGCCAAACATGTCTCACTGTTTCCAGTATGATAAATATTGGGCTGTGGGCCCCACTTGAAAGTGTTTGTCCTTGCGATCTTTTGGGGGAGTAAATGGCTAGAAATATCGTTAGTTTTATTATGACATACTTGCTTTAATCATTTATCTAGTGTGAGTATTTAGATTAGTGAATAAATCAATGGTGAGTAGATGTCTTGCTTAAGGGAAATTCCTTTGTAGTGACTCGATCTGAATATTGCCCTCGTTTTAGTTCTTGTAGTTTTGCTTATGAGCCATTAACCCTAGGCTGCACGTTGCTCTCGGCTACACTTTAACTTTCATCTGTCCATCTATCGATGATTGCCTTCCACTCTTGGCTTCATTCTCGGTAAGTTTACCGTAATTAGTATACTGTAATGCTCTTTTATGTTAGTTATTTCATTTTAGGATTTTGTTTCTTGTTGATTATTGGGGTCGTACACGTCCCACTGTTTACAGTACGACAAACACTGGGGCTTGGGCCCCACCCAAAAGTGTTTGTCTTTGTCCCGAAATTGAGGGGGCGTATTTGGTCAGCAATCCCCATAGTTTTATTATGACATATTTCTTTTTGTCATTTATCTAGTGTTAGTATTTAGCATAGCAAGTTATATAATGGTAAGTAGATGTTCTTCTTATCGGAAGTTCCATTTTAGTTACTAAATCCGAATATTAAATTGTCTTATTTCCTATTTTATATTCTTTCTTTCTTCAAAATTTTCTATTTAAGAACCAATTTTTTTAAAAAGAGTTTATGTACTCATTTATTATACAACTACACCATGTGAGTTATATGGAATGGAGCGGGAACCACGACATCTACTAATGGGTCTTTAAACCTAAGTTGCAAGTTGCTCTGAGATGCTCTTAAGCTATCGTCTTTGCTGTTGTCAATGACTGCCTTTCGCCCTTGGCTTTATACCAGTGAGTTTATCGTAATTATAATTTATTTTATGTTATTTAATTGTATTATAATCTAAATTGATAATCTGAAAATTTAATGTTTTGTCTTACTTTAGAATAAAAATATTAATTTTAGGATTTTGTTGCTTGTAGACTCGGGGCCGTACACGTCCCATAGTTTCCAGTACAACAAACATTTGGCTATGGGCCCAGGCGAAAGTGTTTGTCCTTGCGCTGATCCATGGCAAGAAATCTCATAAGTTTTATTATGGCATTCTTGTTTTTATCATTTATCTAGTATTAGTATTTAAATTTGTGCAAAATCAACGGTGAGTAGACGTATCGCTTAAGTGAAATTCCCTTTTAGCCACTCGATCTAAATATTGTCCTCTTTTTAGTTCTTGTAGTTTTGCTTATGGGCCATTAACCTTTGGCTGCACGTTGCTCTCGATTGCCATTCAACTTTCGTCTGTGGTGTTCTCGATGATTACTCCCCTCTCGGTTTCATTTCTGGTAAGTTTATCGTAATTAGAATATAGTAATGCTCTTTTATGTTTGTTGCTTGTAGACTCTTGGAGTCGTACACGGCCCACTGTTTCTAATACAACAAACATTGGGGTGTGGGCCCCACCACAAAGTATTTGTCTTTGTGTTGAGATTGAGGGGGCGTATATGATTAACAATCTCCTTAGTTTTATTATGGCATATTTCTTTTTATCATTTATTTGGTGTTAGTATTTAGCGTTGCGAGTTCAACAATGGTAAGTAGATGTTCCTCTTATGGGAAATTTCATTCTTGTTACTTAATCAGAATACTTCTTCTAGTTTTAAGTCTAATTTTTTATATTCCTTATTTCTTCAAACTTTTCAATTTAAGACACTGATTTTTTGCACTTTTTTTTGTGTACTCCATTATTATACAACTACACCATGTGAATTATATGGAATGGGGCGGGAACCGCGACTTCTGCTAATGGTCCATTAAACCTATGTTGCAAGTTGCTCTCAGCTGCCCTTCAGCTATCGTCTTTGTTGTTGTCAATGATTGCCTTTCATCCTCATCTTTATACCTGGTGAGTTTATCATAATTATAAGTTTTGCATATCGGGTCTGTGATGTGGATTCTAGTGTAAATAGAACAAGAGAAAAAATTTAACTGAAAAATCACCTGTAACGGGCGCATATCGGTCTTGTATCAGCCTGATATGGGTTGATACGGGGGAGTTTATCATTACATATTAAAGTTCTTCTTTAAAGTACCATTTACAATTACACTTGTAACGGGCGCATATTGCTTATGAGCCATTAACCTTAGGTTGCACGTTGCTCTTGGCTACCCTTCAACTTTTGTCTGTGCTGCTATCAATGACTACCTTTCGCTCTCGGCTTTATACCCGGTAAGTATATCGTAATTATAATATTGCTATTTTATTTTATGTTTGTTAATTGTATTGTAATACAATTCATAATCTAATAATTTAAAATTCTGTCTTACTTAAAATTTTTTTTTCAAGTCTGCTTTAAAGTACTCCTTCATTTACAACTACCCCATGTGAGCTATATGGAATGATCGGGAATCACCACTTGTGCTTATGTGCCATTAACCCTAGTCTGCACGTTGCTCTCGGCAGCCTTTCAACTTCCGTTTGTGCTGCTGTCAATGACTGCCTTTCGCTCTTGGCTTCATACCTGGTAAGTTTATCGTAATTATATTATTGCATTTCTATCTTATGTTTGTTAGTTGTGTATCCTTGTGCCGAGATTGTAGGGGTGTATTTGGCTAGCAATCCCCTCAGTTGTATATGGCTAGCAATCCCCTCAGTTTTATTATGGCATGCTTTTTTTTTTTTTTATCATTTCTCTAGTGTTAGTAAGCGAGTTAAACAATAGTGAGTAGATGTTCTTCTTAATGGAAATTTGATTCTATTGACTCAATCCGAATACTACATCGTCTTAGTTCCTGTAGTTTTAAGTCTGATTTTTTGTTCTTTGATTCTTTATTTCTTCAAAATTTTCTATTTAGATATTTTTGCTGTAATTGTGCTATTAGTTAGCTTTAACATGCATCACAAAAGCTGCTCATAGTAAGGTCTTTGAATTTCTTATTTTAGCCTTTTTAAGTATGCACAGTTTCTCTGCAGAAACCATATCTAATGTCCATGTCTAATAGTGATGGTAGAGATTGATGGATTGCGAGTGCCGCAGTTCAGCTCTTGGCTGAAGTTGTGCTACTTCTGTATGGAACAATCGGGATTTTTAGTAATATAGTTACATCAATGTGGTAATAGTTACCCATTGACCTTCTTTTCTTCTAGGATTGGAAATCTTGTGTTTAATTTACACATTCTTGAAAAATCACTTGAGACCTACATGCCTTGAGTTTCGAAATGGTATTAAAAAAATACTTTATATCATTACTAATTTGCTATTTGAAGCATGTTCAAAGTTTTAAAGTTCAAAGGTTGGATTGCCTTCTCGATTAAGGAAGGAGGGATCTTCCAACTAGACAATTATAGTCGACCCGACTTCACTGTTAATATATATTTCCTCCATCAAAGAAAGCACCAGTTTTTGTATTGCATACATCAGATTCCAATGTATATCTATATAGCACTCTGTAACAACTGATAAATCTAGCTTGATCTCTCTGACCATGCTATTTCACAACAAATCCTTAAAGACATTCACCAATTCCCAGATGCTAAATTAGCCATTTTTACATGCATTTCTCCAGTTGAAGCATGACAGAGGAGGATTCTATCGCCATTACGTCAATTTTAATTTTAAACCGTGAGTATGACTTCAAACACCAGAGTAGCTGCAATGTGGATATTATGCTGATTATCAAGATACAAAACCATTAGCTTATGGAAATACCTCCTCTCACTTGAAAGTAGCTCACATGCTGTGATAGACATAACTCTAACTTCTGCATCTGCTGAATAAGTTATTGGGATCAGATGAGGGAGAATTTTATATATATATATATATATAGGAACTAATCACAGGTACCAAAACAACAATATATTATAATTTGTAGATGTTATCTTGTAATACACTTTGAGTCTCTTCGAGAAGGGTTTATCAAGAACTCTTGAAATGCAGATGTTTTGCTATAAGAAGCCTTTAATCACCCCTGCATTTTCTGCACAAAAAGAGAATGAAAAGCATATCAGATCTTGCCATTTTCAATATTGTATCTGAGAGCAGAAGTTCCAATCAAAGACCAACTTGGTGATGAATGGTATTGGACTGAAACAAGTCGGGTCGATTCGCAGGACAAGCAGTGTAGTTTCTTCTTGGAGAAGGCATTCGTTAAGTTTCTTACGTGGGGCTAGTACTCAAGTAGAGGATGACAGTGAAAGTGAGACTATCTCACAAGTGGGAGATATTGGGGACCGCACAATCCACAGCAACAGGTACAGTGAGAGTTGCTCGAGATTGCATGGGTAAAACCTTGTCTATATTCCGAAAGGCCATCCTGGGAGGTAGTAGCCCCATAGCAGAAGCTGAAGCGATTAAGTTGGGGCTTAGAACAGCTATCCAGAATGGCTGGACCTATGTGATCATCGAGTCGGATTCAAAAGAGCTAATCGACTATCTTCAAGGAGTTTCGGAGCCCCCCCACTGGGACACCCACTCTATTTTGCAGGATATCCATTTATTACAATACAACCACAGGGCGATTCAAGTTCATTATAACTTCATTAGTCGCAGGGGCAATGGCACAGCTCATACTATGGCTCAACGAGCTCTTAATGAAAGCATCTGTAACCAAAATTCTAACAGCAAGTTCAACTGGGTGGAATCTTTTTACCCGGAAGAACCCCTCCCTGGTTCTGTAATACCTCTTAATCAATGATAAGGTGTGCTTTTACTAAAAAAAAATGTTTGATACAAATCTCATTTTTATGATTTGTGTCAATGGCGCAAATATTATCCTCCTTAGTAGCTCTATTCTATGTGGAGGCAGCTCAGAAATGAAGGAAACAAGCTTCGTTGCACTTGCACGTGCATTTCCCCTAGCCTATAAACAAGAAAGAGAAGAACTTCAACAACATATGTAATTGAATATAAAATATGTAAGTCATTGAATATAGAATGGAAACAGAGAAAGAAAATTAGGGGTGTATTCGAGCCGGGCTAAGCCGAGCTTGGCCTTGCTCAACTTGACTTGAAAGGGTTTACTCTAGGCTTGAAGCTTGGCTCGGCCCAAAATGGTGCTCGGAAAATCGGCTCGAAGCTCGGCCCGAATTGATTCAAGCTCGAGCCGGGCTTGCCTTGGCTCGAGCTCGGCTTGAATACTTTTAAAAAAATTAAATAAAATAACAATATTTTATATTATATATATATATTATCGTAACCCAAAACCCATCCTATGAGTTAGAGTGAATCTTGGACGACTTATCATAGCTTACATGACTTGCTTGACAAACCATCCTAAAAAATACCTTGAGCATATACAAAGAAGACACAAAAATGGAAGCATTAACTTAACATAGCACAGCGGAAGACTAACCAAACCTCTAAGTATATATACATGATCCAAGTTGTACAAAATGAAACAAAAGAAAGTGCGAACATGCCCGCCAAAAATACATGAGCATAACTCTCTCAAGCTCACCCACAATTACTCAGAATCTACCACCTAGTAGTAGCCCTCTTCAGGAGGTTCCTCCACAGGTTCCTCAACATACTCCTCCTCCACCCATGGGCCAGGAGCATAGATGTCGAAAGGAACGGCAACTCCCTCAGTACCTGCCGACATAAACGTACGGCTGAGCATAGAACTCAGCGTGTACCAAATGCTAATCAATACTCACAGCATAACAATAACGACATATAAAGCATGAAGCAATTCATATAATAACATGAAAGTAAAACAGTTTATATTCATGCTTGCGTCACATAAAAGCTGATAAAACTCTTGAAATCATCATGCACTTGACTTGACTTAAAATACTCTTTTCGTACTTGAAAAACTTGTCATGTCTGTCATGCGTGTCATGTCATGCATGCTTGCTTGGGATTTAAACATGCTCATGTAACTTGTGAGATACACTTGTGAGACGCACTTGGGAGGGAAGGGAGACACTTCTTTCAATGATATGCACTTGAGAGGGAAGGGAGACCATTCTTTCAAAGATATGTAGTTATGAGTGAGGGGAGACCTCTCTTTCAATGTTTAAGGGAGGGAAGTGTAAACTCCCTCATGTGCAATGCTTGTTCTTGTTCTTGTCGAAAGCGAGGCAAAAAATATCGTAAGATATGTCTTACCTCTAAAACCTTATTCTTGAAAATGCCGGTAAACCATGTCATGCATGCCGTGCTCGTGAAATTGTGTACATGCTTTCACTTGGAATTAAATATGACATTTGAGATTTCAACAATACATAGAATATCATAAATTTAAACAAGTAAATATTCATGCCATTTATAGAAAGCAATTAATCACACTATCATAATCCCTTGCAATTTCCTACACCTTTAAGCATGCATTTCTTGATTTACAATTTATTTTCTTCACCTTGGCATTTCATCAAACATGTGGTGTGTACATTATTTGTTAAAGATTATACTATGCTTTTCTAGATGGGTTTATGTTCACAACATACACGTGTATTTATTATTGATACAATGCCCTTCCCATTCCATTCATCATCACACATCCACCCGGCATCCATCGCCCATCATCCTCCATACATTCATCCCATAGCATTTACATACTTAGATAGTATAGAAGAATCATAAAAATGAAGAAAAAAGAAGAAGAATATGAACTAGGAGGGTAGCATAAGGTACCGACCTTGAAAAAGGATGAGGAAAAACCCTCCAAAACGTGCGTGGAATCGCTGCCCTAGCTTGGAGAACGTGCTCCTCGAGTGCTTGAACCGTGAGTTTGAGGAAATCTAAGCTTGTGGTGATCTAGGGTTTTCAAATCCTGTGATTCCCTCTCAAGTTGGAAACCTAGGTTAGAAATCCCCTTTCTCCTCTCTCCCTTCTCTCAAAATGCTACTAAGTGGAGTGTGTGGGAACCTAAGGCTCAAGCAAGCCTTAATAGGCAAGGGTAAAACGCTCACATGACGAAAAAGCCCTTAATAAAATTCTGCAAAACCCGATATACCGATCGATCGGTGGTCAATACCGAGCGATCGCTCGCCTACCGAGTGACCGGTGTTCTTGACCGAGCGATCAGTCAAAAACATGCTCTTTGGAATTTTTTCCCATACAAAAAAGTGCACCAGTCGATAGCTACCAATCGATTGGTTGTGGACCGATCGATCGCCAATATGGACCGAACGATCGGTTCTCTGCAGGTTTTGACGCTAAGTCCATTTTTCACCCATCCCTACTACTTGGACTTATCCTACTTCCCTTTTGACCTCTTCTAAACATGACTAGGACCTTTTTAAGGCTTATAAACATTGTTAAATAATTTATTTAATTAATTTTAACATTCTTGAAACAATTCTCAAAGTTTCTAATTCTCATTTCATGAAATTGGAGATTACAAGGCATCATGCCTTGACACACATTCCAAGGCATATACAAAAAGTTCCGGGGTTCTACATATATATATATATATATATAATATTTTTTATTTTTTAAAATAATATTTGAACTGAACCGAGCTCGAACTAAATCAAGCCTCAATCGAGTCGGGCTTTGAGTTGGGCCGAATCAAATAGGCCTTGGCTTGTGCTCGGCTTGAACATTTTTTAAGCTTGATTGCTAGGCTCCGCACGGCTCGGCTCGGCCCGATCGGGCCTAAAGATCAAGCTTGAGCTCAGCTCGATTGGGCCGAGCCAAACAATCAAGGTAGCCCAGCTTGTATACACCCCTAATGAAAATCATACCATAATGGTTGTCTGAAACGTTGGTAATATATTATGAAATTTTGCAATACACACGTATAAAGTTAATGATTTATATTTGCAAGGCACCTAATATCTTAAATTCGTAGTAGGGACATGTGTGTAAATAATTGAATTAATGACACCAATTAGATCATCTCTTTTGAAATATATGTTAAAATGTGGTCACCGAGAGCCAACTTCTATATTAGATGTTTTAAAATGGATACCATTTTTTTAAAATAATAAATAAAACAGTAATAGCCCCCTTTTTTTTTGGGTGGGAGATACAGAAGGCTTTAAGGACCCTCATGGACAAATTGAGGTCTCCTTTTTAAAATGTGGTCACCGGTAATCTTCATTGACACCAAAACTCATACTATGGCTAGCGAGCTTGTGAGCTAATGAGTTGGCGGTTCGACTGATATGGCTAACAACATAGTGAGGGATTTTGCTGAGCTCCTTTCTGATGCCCCCCATTATCGTTGCGATCTCAAATGGCTCCTTGATCTCTAGGTGATTGGTGAGCTTCACCAGAATTTCTGAGTCTAGAGCAAACTCCACCTTCTGCCATCCTTGCGAGGTTCCTAATTCGACCGCATTTCGTAGAGTGAATGCCTCGGCAATAAGGGCCGATCCTCCGAGTATGGCCTGGAACTTGCTCAAGAGAATGGTCCCTTTGTAGGTACAAGCTATGGATCCTGACCCGCCTGCTTGGGTTTGGGGATTATGTGTGCCATCTGATGTGATTCTGATCCAGCCACTAGGAGGATAATTCCGTTGTCCCCTGAGATTACTGGAGCAAGCCAGACTCGAAACAAGTGTGTCGCTTCTAGCCGTCAACACCTGAATGCTCTCCTGTGCGAGATTTTTAGCTTGATGAATGATATTAAGCGGATCAGGAGGGACCGACTTATGTAGTTGTCATTCTGATTTTTCCAAATGCTCCACATGAGTAACACACAAATGGTGATGAAGGAGGTTCTTTGTTGCTTCGATAAAGCTTGATTGGTCCATTGTTGCCACCATTCTTTTAAACTTCTTGCTTCTCCCTGATCTGTGCGGATAGAAAGCGAGGAGCCCCACCAAACACTACGAGCAACTTGACAATCAAAAAGAATATGGGTAATAGCCCATTGAACACCATAGATGAGAACAAAATGAATTTAAAAAAAAACGGCAATATAGACTTGTCAATATTGAATGACCCATTATATTTTATAAATATAAAATATTTTTTACAAGAAGTCATTTTTTCCCTGGAACATGGTTGTATTCATGTAAAGAAAAACCTTCATTTTATCTTTAAAACAACATATCAAGTTGATTACCAAAACAAGGGGCAAAGTTGATGTGAAGCGAGGAGAGGAGTTGATGATCAAGTTCATTACACAAGACAAGTAGTAGTTGCCATTTTAGTAATATAAACCGGAATGAAAAATCATCGACTCTCGTAGGAAACAACAAACATGTGGAGACGATGATCACCTTGTGGTGGTGTTATTGAGTTTACCAAAAAAACTAAAGCCTTTGGGTGTGTGTGAGTCCCATATCGGATAACTATCTGAGCATGCTGTCCCTTATAAGTTCCTTGGCGCCTCAAACGGTTGGTATCCGTTTTGAAGAGCTCTAGGGTGAAGCTTATTTGGGCTGCATGTGTGGTGTGTTGTTTGCATGCTGTGTGTGTTTGCATGGGTGGTGTGAGTCTTTCCTTCAATTGCCTTCAGTAATCACCTTGTGGTGTTATTGAGTTTACCAAAAAATATCAACATGCTTGGAATTAATTAACAACAAAATAATAAGAATAGAGTTCCGATTAGAGGACCACCCTAAGGTCCTCTTCCAAGCTGACCACCCAATCAAATTTCAACACATCGGGAAAGAGAAATAAAGTTAGAATAAAATAACTGTTGCGCGTCAATTTGCAATTGGGTGATCAGTTTAGAAGATGACCTGTGGTCTATTTTCCATTTAATAGGAGAATAACCTCTTTAAGGGGGTTAACCTATATTAACAACATAAAGTTGGTTTAATATAGATAGATATTCATTCATTCATTCTATACCACTGGTTAAGTATAAGCAAATCTTTCCATCTAACTTTACCTATGACTTATAGTTACATACTTAGCTGCACACGACTCTTACTACTTACAATCTATGCAAGTGTCAATCAACCTGAACACCCATGCATTCACCCACATACGTAACACAATAATGAATAAGTGTCTAGGGATACTCCCAAGGCGTACTCCCAAATCCGAACCATTTATCTCAGTTATTGAACGATTAAGATTAGAGCTGATGTGACATTAGAAAAGACAAAAGTCAACTCAAATCCGGACCTTTAATGGTTGGTTATAAACAGTTAGGTTTAGAGAGTAGATTTGAGAGTATATTTGGGAGTACCCATAGACCGACTCCACAATAATAAGCATTTAAATGGGGTGAAGACATTATGCGGTAACTGATTCTCTTGTATAAGGGTATTATAGACTTTTCACATTTTAAAAGTTGATCCCGATTCTTCAGTCGGATGGGAAAGGCGACGGTTACACGAATGAGGCACAACCCTTTGTAATATGTGTCATTCTAATGAGACTGGATTACAACCAATTGCAATTGAATTCAAGAGAATCTAATTGCATATGTGGCATGTGTGGATTGGATGAGGGAAAAAAAGGCACGAAATTGAAGTTTTGATTTTTTTTCCCTTCTAATCCACACATGCAATTGAATTCAATTGCAATTGGATATGATCATACTCCATTCTAATGGACTGGGCCCTTATACATTATTTAAACTAACAGGTAGCACATGCGATGCACGTGAGAGCTAGGGGAAGGAGTTAACCACAGTTAATAGGAGTTAAAAGGGACACGTGTTAAACCTCATGTGTAATTCGCGATTGGCTGTGATTCTATTCTTTAAATAGATAGATGAGCAAGAGGTAGTTTGAGAATTAAAGTAAAACATTAAATCAAAGTTTTGTTTTATATAAGGGTGATTTGGGAATTTCAGAAAAATCAGGCTGCGCTGCCTCTCGCATTATAATAGTAAAGATGACTCGAAATTATCTTTATGCTCCGTTTGTTTGCATGTAAATGGTTTTACGATGTAAATCATTTACGAAGGGAAAACATTTAAGGTAAAATGTGATTTTTTCATTCAATTTTTGTTGTATGGTTGCATTCTTAAAAATAAGGCGTAAATTTTTTTATAAAGAAAATGAAAAACTGGAAAAAAAAAATTAAAAATTTTAAAAAAATTATGAATAAAGGTATTTTTGTAAATTTTAAAATACTTATAAAGAGGTTAGTATTTTATGGAATAATGACTTACGAGTTTTTGAAATATAAGTCATTTTTTAGAAAAGTGGATAATTTTCCGTAAAACATTTTATTTACGAAAGATTTGACGTACAAACAATCAAACATAATTAATATTTTCATGAAATTAATTTGTTTTCCCCTATTTTACGTCGAAACAAATGGAGCATAAGTTGTAACCAGATTCCAAAGAGTGGTTACATCACCCTACAAGTCAACACATATTTCTTTTAATACCCATTAACTATGGTTAAGCTTCACTAACCCTTAGGGTTAACCATCTAACCTTGGTTTTTTAGAAAAAACATATTAAAAAAATATTAACTCTAGAGGTTATAGTTGTTAACGAGAGTTAAAACGGCATTTAAAGTGGCATTTGTGTTGTAATTGAGAGAACCACGAGTATATATTTAAAGCTGCCCACCACCCAGAGCTCATTTCATCAGAATTCACTCGCAGCTCCGAAGAAGAGCAGCTGGCAATCCGAGCAACGGGCATTAGAATTCGAATTTATCTGAGACGTCCACAACGGTCACCTGCGTCATCTTCATTCTCCAGTTCGTCCACAACGGTCATAAGAAGAAATCGCCAGCTCAAATGGATGGTTTCAAGAACAATCGCCAGAAAGAAGATCTTGGTCCAGAGCAACGAAGCTTCTGAATCGATCCTCTCTTCTGTTCTTGTTTTCTTTTAAATGGTCGAGAGAATCAGGGTTTGTATTTTAAAAAAATGGTGATATTTTGTTTTCTTCATTTCGAGTAATTTACTGTGAGGCGATTGCCACGTTGCCGTAGTCTTTCGTGGCAGCCCACAAGGACTAGGCGGTTCTCTCTCGTATCTGAGAATCTCTCATAGCTGAGCATAAATACACACAGTAAGATCTTCGGAGCTCTCTAGGGTTTCAAATGTCCTTTCGATTTCATGACAGAAGGAGCTTTTTCTCCTGAAAAGCTATGGCGTCCTCGAGCTGGATCTAACTCACTATTCTCTCAAAAGCTCAGATCCTCCCTTCCTTCACTCTTTTAGTGTTCGAACCGCGGGAAGATCTTCAAATTCCGATCTCTTTGATTCGATCTGCTTATTTTTAGCCCGAAAACTTAAGATTTCAGGGAGAGATCTGTAGTTGTTCGATGATTTTCTGCACTTTTTAAAAAAAAAAGAGATCTAGTTCATTTGTTGAGTCACTGAAAAGTTAAATTGGAAACGATTCTTGTAGATTGTGTTAATGGATCTAGTTCCGAAGTTGTTTTTGGCGGATTAAAAGGCGATGAGGCTGAAAGTAAGATTCGATTCATTTTTCTTAACTTTGATTGGAGATTTTTTTTTATATATATTTATTAATTGTTGTTTATGTGCGTGTAATTTAGAAACTCTTCGATTTTGATTGACGGTCATCTGGCGAAATTGGAGTCTCATTCGACGGATCTTGTGATTTTCTTGGGTTATAAAGTTATTTATCGGTTTATGAAGACGAAGTTCTGGCATTTTAGGCCAGAGTTATCTGATTTAGATGGTATGCAACACTTTCTTCAGGTTTCAATTGCTCAAACTTAGAATTCTCATAACTAAAATAGTCTCTTCTTGTTTTCATTTCCAAATCCGCCTATTAAGATCCCATTCCATCTCTTCTCTACTTCGTCTGTTCTTGTTTTCTTTTCTATTCTTCTTTTAAATGGTATTCGACAGGTCTTGCAGGTGAGAGAGGAAATGTCGAGGGAGAGATCACGTTATATGGAAGCCATGGTAAGCATTTCTTCTTCCTCTTGAACGATTTTTGGAATTCTACGGTTTGTGTTTCTTTTCCCTTTCGGTTGTTGCTTCTGTTTTAGGGAATTAGGGTTTGTATTCATAAAAAAAATTGGTGATATTTTGTTTTCTTAGGTGAACGCAATGGTGGAAGAGTATCAACAGGCTGTTTCAGTGGCAAATTTTTGAGGAATTCAAGACGTTCAAGGTCTGTACCCGCAGCTTGGCTTGAAGAGCTCTCCTCAGGTTTCAATTTCTCAAACTTAGAATTCTCATAGCTAAAATAGAGACTTGTACATAGTTAATAATTGTTTTCCTACTTCTAGACAGAAATTGCTTTGTTTATGTTCTCTTGTTTAAAAATTTTGGAGAAATATGTTCAATTACGGATTTCCAAGGCCCTGGCTACACAATACACATCCGAGCTATTAACTAGCATCAATGTTTTTATACTGATATAGAGAAATATGTTAAATTACAGATATCGGTATCAAAGTACAGATGTCCAATTTCTTTTTGTCATCTTGGAGTTAATTAGGAATACCAAAATCCAAGTCTCCAATAAATTTAATATGCTCATTATAGTGACATATTTATAAAAGCCTATATAAGTTGTCTTCAAAAGGGGGGGGGGGGGGGGGGGGGGTAAAAAAGCAGATTTTTACTTGAGTTATTATGTAGTGACAATTAAATGTTTTGGTATCTCATTAGTTTTGAATTGAGAGGTATCATTTTAACATATCTAGGTGATTTCAGGTTTATGAGTCTCTAGAGCATCGGCTGGTTGTTGCAGAGGCAAGCAAAACCCATATACTGTGGTATTTATCCCACATGATGGTAGTGCAGAAGATACTTAAAAACCAGGAAAAACATTTACCATCCAGTTTCTGAATGTTCGATTTGAATTAATCTGTATGATGACTTGAACTGTTTTTCAGCTAATCAGTAGTTTGAAGTTCAATAGTTATGTTCAAATATGCAGTCTTTTTCAAATCTTTTTCTTAAGCTTTCAACTGAATGAAGCCTGTAAATTTACTCTGAACCATTTCACATTGTCATATGACTTGGCTATGTCCTTGTGTAGGACATGCCATAATATCAAGTATGACTTGCCCATGAGGTCGAGGCTTGCTTAAAAGCTAAATGTGATAAGTTAGTTGACGCCTTTGAGATGGACGACATCGGTAGGTCTTAAAGATTGAACTCATGCACAAATATTGTTATATATATATTGACATATGCCTAATTGTACAGATTCTTGACCCCGTAATCAAATTTCAAAATATATATATATGTTCACATACGCCTAATTGCACCCCCCCTTTGATTATGCAGATTCTTAACCCAGCAATCACATTTCAAGGGCTCGGCTTTCATGAAGGTTCTCTTTTTCCTTTTTTCGGTCATCATAATTTTTCCCTCCTAATCGAGTACCTATTCCATTTCCTGAACATTTGAAGTTCTACTAAGACAAGGTTTATTAACAACGAAAATAACATAATGGTGGGAGTGTTACAACTGGGCCCCTACTACAACTTCTTGACATAATCTCTCATGTTGATTATCCTGTTTCGTTTTGGGGTAGGTAAGTTGGACGAATAATGAAGTTAGGAGAATAAGTCATTTCTATGCAGCTTGCAGAAAAGTTTGTAACACTCCGATCACTGTTGGAGCCAAGGTTTCTTATAGTGAAACTAAGGTAAAGCTCCTACAATTTGCTAATCTAGCAACTAAAAAACTGTCTGAAGGAACTAGATTAAGAAAATATGTCAAGTATTTTGTTGTTATTACATTTGATGAATCCCTTACTCTTTGTATAGACCATTTAATTAACCACCTTTATAATGGCATATATTGGAAACAAAAAGCCTTCACTCTAGTATCCTAAAAGCCACAAACATTCAATTCCAAATGCAACTAACTCTGAACTCACCCACATAGGTGCAAGCACCCCATTTTTGCACTCCCATGAGCTCAGAGGTGCCCTTGAGTTCGAGAGGGAGAGATCCACCCCAAAATTCCATCCGTTTAAAAAATGACCAATTTTTGATAAATATAAAAACCCTATAACCCAATTTTGCCAAACATTCCCTAACCCACAACCCAATATTCATATTCAAAACCCATGACCCATCTACTAACAACCCATGAACCAAATCCACGCCCATTACCATATCGAAAACCCACAAAACCAAAAAGCCCAGGACCCATTTTTCCTATTCATGGTTGATCACCTCTTTCTTTTTGTTCATATCGACACAAGGGTTTAGACTATCCTCTCTTTAACCCTATAACCTACAAATCAACACTACAACCTATCCTATCCAATAACCTACAACCTATCCTACCCTGCCCTACCCTAGAACCTACTAAGTACCAAGTCCCATCCTCTCAGGCCCACCAATAGGGGTTCACACCCCCTCTATGTAAATAGGGACTTCCACACTCAAGGTTCTTCATACTCCCACACCCTTTGAAACCCTGATAGGTGTCTACTTCCTCTTATTAGTCAAACCCACATAACCCCTTTACACCCCAAAGCCGCACACCCAAGACAGCAAGCCATACACCCAAGACACCCATGTCTCACACCCTAACAACCCCTTAAGATCCTCACAAAAAACCCTTTCTCTTCTCACTCACGTCTCACCCCCATCTCATACTTGATACTTCCACCCCCAACAACTCTTGGGACTTCTCACAAACAAAACACCCAAACCCCTTTACTCTCTCCTTACGGTAAGAGACCCAAGCCTCACACACAAACAACCCCCTTTGAGCTCTCTCTTTCACCCCATACTCTCCCATCTGTCCACCTCTTTTTCCATTAAACCCCACTTTCTCTAAAGCCTCACTCAACGTTATTTTCCTCCCTTCTCTCTCTCTCTCTCTCTCTCTAAATTCCTACAATTTGGAGGCCCACCATCTTGGATTCAAGCAACAGTAACAACTCTTTTCACCATCTCGGGCTCAAGCTTCAACAAATCACCTTTTTGTCATCTCGAGTTCAAGCAATACCATCAACTCCATTCACCGTTCACCACATCATCATGCTGTCTGCAATCCATAGCTTTGAGTGTTTCTTGCGAAGTTCGAACCAACTAAATCAGAACAATCAAGGCGTTGTTAATTTAGGTAAGGAATTGAGTGCTTGCTAATGGCTTGATCTTGTTGATGTTATTTAGTAACTATTATGTTTTAGTCTCACTGTTTGGTGATTAAAGTATGATTGCTATTTTGATTTGATTTTTTTTTTTTTTGCTTGCCAAGAGCCTAGTATGTTAATGGGGTGTAACATGTTTTTCTAACTAGGTTTTGAGGTCTTTAATGGGAGTTTTAAGCTCAGATTTTTAAGGTGTTTCAAACTTAGGAACTGGGTGCACGGTGGGTTCAAACCCAGATTTTTTAAGGCTTTTATATGCTTAAAACCAAGGAACTGCAGGGTTTTCATATTCTGATTTTAGATGTTGTATTATGGGGTTTAACCCAGAATTTTTTGACCTTTTATGGTCCAAAAATCTGATCTTTAACTGGGGTTATTAACTTGGGTTTTAAGGATTTTTTCAAAATGAATGAGGGCTACAAAATTCAGATTTTGCAGACTTCGAAATTGGATCTCCCATCCAAATTTGTAGCTTGATTAGGAGGGTAGTAAAAAAATTCAGATTTTTGGGCCCCTGAACCCAGAGTTCTAGCATGCAGTAAGGGGGCTTCTTAAACCACTTTTGAGTTTTGAGGAACTGCCATACCTGATTGAAGGTCTGCGCAGGAGGTGTTTAACCTAGATTTTGTTGCTGTAATGGGGTTAAAAACCAGATTTTTTATGGCCTTTTAATAAGGCTACAAATTTGACTTGGATGAATGGGCTTAACGCAGATTTTTAAGGCCTTTATAGGCTGAAAATCTGACTTGCATGAGTGGGTCTAACTCAGGTATTAGTTTTAGGTATTCTATTTTTTTAGAACTGGTCTCTTTTGTTCCTTTTCTTTTTAGAGGGTGACCCCAAACCTTTACCTTTTACAACTGGAGCATCATTTTATATAAAATGACAAAGCTATACACAAAATTGATTCATGTACAAAATACAATCTCTAGTGAAGGTTGAGATGTGAGTGTTTTCTCTCTTTTATCTCTAAGATTGATCTAACTATGGTTTAATAATAACTCAACTCATTCCCTGTAAATCTTGTGGCATCACTAATTTGGGCAGTTAAGAGAAGAAGACTATACCCTTTAATGGAAATAATCGGCAGATCACAGAATACTATACCCTTTAATGGAAAATAATCCCAATACTGGTATTGAGAATAACTTTTTTTCTGCAGTGCTTTGTTCTGTTTATGTGGGTAGAAATCCTTTTGGGGTCTGACAAATCAAGAACCATGTTCTTTGTCTGCTAGATCTCTTCACCTATTTTCATCTTGTTGACAGCCTATTCCACATGTCTTTGTCCTTAGATTCCTATTTCACCAATGAAATTTATTTCATGTCTCTTTCCTTCCTCATTCAATCACATGCATCCATACATTAGCTTTACATATCCACATCTATGGATATCTGATCTAGGCTTATGTTTGCCTTTTTAAGGATTTTCACTTGACTGTATGAATGTGAATTTACTTGACTGTATGCAATTTCTTTCCTTCTTTTTAACTTCTATTTTGGGTAGTGGAGCTCTTAGTTAGAATGTATGAGCATGAATTTGCTTTAGATGACTCTATTTCCCTCCTTCAAGGACCATATATGCTGTATGCATTTGGGATTTTTTGTGTTCTAGTGTTGTAATGGGAAGAAAAATGAGGTTGTCTTTGCTTTAGATATTTTTGTTGTAATTGTGCTATTAGTTAGCTTTGAATTTCTGATTTTAGCCGTTTTAAGTAAGCACAAGTAGTCTGCAGAAACCATATCTAATGTCCATGTCTAATAGTGATGGTAGAGAGTGGTGGATTGCGAGTGCCCCGGTTCAGCTCTAGGCTGAAGTTGTGCTTCTTGTATGGAACTATCGGGATGTTTAGTAATAGTTACATCAATGAGGTAATAATTGACCTCCTTTTGTTTGTCTTACTTTAAAATAAAAATATTTTGGATTTTGTTGCTTGTAGACTCGTGGGGCCAAACACGTCCCAATGTTTCCAATAAGACAAGCATTGGGTGCTGATCTTCTGGGGGAGTATTTGGCTAGAAACATCGTTAGTTTTATTGTGACATACTTTTTTTAATCATTTATCTAGTGTTGGTATTTATATTAGCGAATAAATCATTGGAGAGTAGATGTATTGCTTAAGGCGAATTCCCTTGTAGTGAGACAATCTGAATATTGCCTTCTTTTTAGTTTTTGTAGTTTTTCTTATGGGCCATTAACCCTAGGCTGCACATTGCTCTCGGCTGCCCTTCAACTTTCGTCTGTGCTATTGTCATTGACTTCCTTTCACTCTCGGTTTCATTCCCGGTAAGTTTTATCGTAATTAGAATATTGCAAAGCTCTTTTATATTGGTTATTTAATTTTAGGATTTTGTTGTTTGTTGACTCTAAGGGCTTGTCCCCACTGTTGAGTACAACAAACATTGGGGTGTGGGCCCACCCTAAAGTGTTTGTCTTTGTGCTGAAATTGAGGGGGCGTATATGGCCAGCAATCCCAGTAGTTTTATTATGGCATATTTCTTTCTATCATTTATCTAGTGTTCGTATCTACTTAGTGAGTTATATGTAAGTAGATGTTCCTCTTATGGGAAGTTCCATTCTAGTTTCTAAATCTGAATACTACATTGTCTTAGTTCTTATATTTATAAGTCTGATTTTTTATATTATTTCTCTCTTCAAAATTTTCTATTTAAGAAACTAATTTTTTTAACCTTTTTTATGTACTCATTCATTATACATACGAATACATCATGTGAGTTATATAGAACGGAGCGGGAACCGCAACTACTGCTAATGGGCCATTAAACCTACGTTGCATGTTGCTTTGATATGCTCTTAAATTGTCGTCTTTGTTGTTGTCGATGACTGGCTTTTGCCCTTGGCCTTAAACCCAGTGAGTTTAATGTAATTATAACATTATAGTGCTATTTTATGTTAGTTAATTAAATCGTAATACAAATTGATAGTCTGAAAATTTAATGTTCTGTCTTATTTTAAATTAAAAATATTAATTTTAGGATTTTGTTGCTTGTAGACTCATAGGGCCGTGCACGTCTCATAGTTTCCAGTGCGACAAACATTGTGCTGTGGGCCCCTGGCTAAAGTGTTTGTCCTTGTGCTGATCTTGTGGGGGAGTATATGGCTAGAAATCTTGTTAGTTTTATTATGAAATTCTTGTTTTTATCATTTATCTAGTGTTACTATTTAAATTAGGGCGTAAATCAATGGTGAGTAGTTGTCTTGCTCAAGGGAAATTCTCTTTTAGTGACATGATTTATAACTGCCCTCTTTTTAGTTTTTGCAGTTTTGCTTATGGGCCATTAACCCTAGGTTGCACGTATCTCTCGGTTGTCCTTCAACTTTCGTTTGTGCTCCTGTCGATGATTGTCTTCCACTCTCGGTTTCATTCCTGGTAAGTTTATTGTAATTAGAATATTGCAATGCTCTTTTTTGTTTGTTATTTAAATTTAGGATTTTGTTGTTTATAGACTCTTGGGGCCGTACACAACTCCCTGTTTCTAGTACGAAAAACATTGGGGTGTGCGCCCCTCCCCAAAGTATTTGCCTTTGTGCTGAGATTGAAGGGGCGTATATGGCTAGCGATCCCCTTAGTTTTATTATGACATATTTCTTGTTATCATTTATCTAGTGTTAGCATTTAGCGTAGCGAGTTAAACAAAAGTAAGTAGATGCTTTTCTAATAGGAAATTCCATTCTAGTTACTTAATCTGAATACTTCATCATCTTAGTTCGTCTGGTTTTAAGTATGATGTTTTATGTTCTTTCTTTCTTCAAACTTTTCTATTTAAGACACTAATTTTTTGCACTTTTTTTTAACTCACTCATTATACAACTACACCACGTGATCTATATGGAATGGGGTGGGAACCGCGATTTCTGCTAATGAGCCATTAAACCTAAGTTGCAAGTTGCTCTCAGCTGCCCTTTAGTTCCTTTAGTTATCGTCTTTGCTGCCGTCGATGAGTGCCTTTCGCCCTCGGCTTTGTACCTGGTGAGTTTATCGTAATTGTAATATTGCAAGACTATTTTATGTCAGTTAATTGTATCATAATACAATTGATAATCGGAAAATTTAAAGTTTCTTACTTTAGAATACCAATATTAATTTTAGGATTTTGTTGCGTGTAGACTCGTGCAGCCGTACACGTCCCACTATTGCTAGTACGACTAAAATTGGGGTGTGAGCCCAACCCCAAAGTGTTCGTCCTTGTGCCGAGATTGTGGGAGCGTATAGTGCTAGCAATCACCTTAGTTTTATTATGACATACTTTTTTTGATCATTTATTTCGCGTTATTATTTAGCTTAGTGAGTAAATCAATTGTGATTTGATGTCTTCGTTAAGAAAATTCCCTTAATCACCTTAGTTTTATTATGACATACTTTTTTTATCATTTATTTCGCGTTATTATTTAGCTTAGTGAGTAAATCAATTGTGATTTGATGTCTTCGTTAAGAAAATTCCCTTCTAGTGAATCTATCTAAATATAGTCCTCTCCTTAGTGCTTGCAAAAGTATTATATTTTTATATTTCTTCTTTCTTCAATATTTTATTTGTGTGAAACTGATTTTGATTTTTTTATGTACTTCATTTATAACTACACCATGTGAGCAATATGGAATGGTCGGGAATCGCCGATTCTTCTCATGGGCCATTAATCCTAGGCTACACATTGCTCTCGATTGCCCTTTAGCTTTCGTCTATGTTGTTGTCGTTGACTACCTTTTGCTCTTGAATTCATACCAGGTAAGTTTATCGTAATTATAATATTGCAGTGTTATTTTATGATTGTTAATTGTATCATAATACAATGGATAATTTAAAACCTTACAAGTTTAATCTTACTTTAAAATTAAAATATTAATTTTTGCATTTTGTTGGTTGTACAGATTCTTGGGGCCATACACGTCCCACTGTTTTCAGTACGAAAAAAATTGGGTGCTGATCTTGTGGGGGAGTATTAGGCTAGAAACATCGTTAGTTTTATTGTGACATACTTTTTTTAATCATTTATCTTGTGTTAATATTTAGATTAGTGAATAAATCATTGGGGAGTAGATTTCTTGCTTAAGGGAAATTCCCTTGTAGTGACTCAGTCTCAATACTGCCCTCTTTTTAGTTCTTGCAGTTTTTCTTATGGGCCATTAACCCTAGGTTGTACATTGCTCTCGGCTGCCCTTCAACTTTTTTCTGTGCTGCTGTCGTTAATTGCCTTCCACTCTCGGTTTCATTCCCGGTAAGTTTATCGTAATTAGAATATTACAAAATTCTTTTATGTTGGTTATTTGAATTTTGGATGTTGTTGCTTGTTGACTCTAGGGGGCCATATACGTCCCCACTGTTTCAAGTACGACAAACACTGGGGTGTAAGAGTCTAATTTAGACTAATTTCCTTCAGTAGACGTTATAAAGGTCTAAAGCCATTAGCCTGCAATGTAGTTCACGACTTCTTTGTAATTTTTTGCCAAAATTCTAAATCCACCACATGAACTTCATTTTCAATTTGTATACGAACAGAAAAGTTAATCTAAATTTCTGAATTTGCTTGCCATTCTTATATTTATTTTTTTGATGGTTAAATTATTTATGTAATATTTCCTCTGTGTGTACTTGCACACACACACAATATACATGGTTACATATATTATAATCTTCAGTAACTTTTTAAATCTTTTTGTAATTTTTCATATTTTATTTATTTGTCAAGAGCGTAAGGCTTTGTTTTGAGATTTAAGCCTCACGTCCCGAGGCTTACGCCTCACACACACCATGAGGTTCTAACGCCTCACTTCACGCCTACGCCTTTAAAAACACTAATGCATATAAAATCAGAAGATCACTTATGTGATTGTTGTCTGACAGATTGTAGACCTGGGATGATTCTTCCCGTACATATTCTCCCTGTGCTGGGTTCTATTGCATTTAAGCTCCACCTCTATTAAGATACGCATTACACAGTTTCTATTTTCAGTTTATGGCCGTATGTAGGAATGGCAACGGGTTAAGTCGCCTATTAATAATATTCTCAACCCGAACCTGACCTGTTTATGAACTTGTTGAAAAAGGCTAACTTGAACCCAATCCAGTAACGAACCCCCCCTCAATCCTTGCTAGCTTGCTTAACCTGTTCATAATAAATTAGTTATATTCTATATAATAACATTTGAATGTAAAAATAATAGTTGATATATTTTATTCAGTATATAAATCTTTAATTATTACTAAATTAATTATGTATTATGACTCATTGGGTCCGATGAGCCCAACTCAACCCAATTATAAACGGGTTGAGAAAACCCTACTCGTAATTCGGGAGGGTTGACGGGCTGGGTTAGAAATTGCCACTCCTAGTCATATGGTTGCAATACCTGTTTCTTCAAAACAAGATTGAGTTATTCATTATATTTATTGATCTTTATAATTTTGATTTGGTTGGCCCAAGCAAATCATGTATTTCCAATAGTCATGACTCATGATTTGATCTTATAACTATCAAAATGCCACCCTAGTCGTATGGTTATGAAGCATGCTGTTCCAAAACAAGATTAATTATTATTAGCCAACAACAAAGATCAAATCCAAGACATTATAGCCAATATGCACATTTTATACCATTAATCATTTCTGCATTTTCCCTTTAAGCACATGCTTCTCTCTCTCTCTCTGTAGTGAGAAGCTTAACTTTATTACAAGAAGGAAAAAAGAAAGTGCCAAAGGATTTTTTTGGTGATAGGAGCTTGAAGCCTTGAACAAAAGTTTAACTAGTGATGTTCACTTTTCAGATTGGGCAAGAAATTTTGTAATATCTCAACATTAATCTGAACTGTGGGTCTTTGTTTTTGTTTTTGATCAGTAAAAGAGGGTCATATATTAAGGGGAAAAATCTGTACAAAAAGATTCACCTATATATATGTGAATCTGAGAACTAACTGAACAAAAAAAGAGTGGATAAAAAGAAGGCCTCTGACCAACTAGAACATACCAACCACTATCAGCAGAAGGAACTAATGAAGCTGAAACAAAACCCAATCCACCCATAACCCATTCTTCATGTTGGAACTCCAAAACAGAAGAAAGTTTAAATACACAAACTAGATTTTTTCGTGGAGTTATGTAGAATTTCTCAAATGCCCTTTCATATCTTTCCTTCCAAATATTCCAGCAAATCACCTTGGGAGCATCTTCCAAAGGAGAACCAAATGATCTTCATGAAAGATGAAGGAAGTACCCAAGTAACACCAATCGTGGATAATAACTGGTTCGGGATCCAATACAAGAAAGAGCAATCAAGGAGGAGGTGGCTCAGCATTTTTGCTTTCTATTTTGACCGTTTTAATATTATCGGCCTTTGCTACTTGAAAGCTAGGCTTGTGCATAGTCACCAAGTCAGAGTTCAAAATTTTTCGGCTAGGCCTAAGTCTAGAAAAAAAATTGGAAAAATTCGGAAAGAAATTTGGGAAAATGTTGGTAATGGAATTTTTTTTCCTAATTATAAAAATATAAATAAATATATAATATCATTTATTTATTCGCGACCTTTTAAGATAGTCCTGAATAATTTATGTTTTATGATTTTTCTTAAAAGTCACAAATTCTTCACGAATAATTGTTTGACAAAAAAATTGAGTTATTCGGGACTTTTTGAAAAAGACGAAGAGCTTTGTTACTATGGTCTTGTGTTAACAAGGAGAATTCTTAATGCTGCAAACATTGTATTGGCTAGGTTCATCAATTTTTTGTTAATTGTTTTTTTTATCAAATTATATATATATATATATCTTGGCTCTGTTTACTTTGACTATATATTTTTTATATGTGGCATTCAGAGTTGTTGAGTAGATCTAAGGTCTTCAGTGACCATGCCGTTTTTTATTTAATTCATTTTTTTGGGGGAAGGTGTTATCTTGCTTTTTCTAAGCAGTAATTCCCTTGCCCACTACAAAAGAAAAAAAGAGGTCTTTGCTTGCGAATGTGATATCTTCTCAATTCTGCATGGCCTTGTGGGAACTTGATATGGAAGTAATGCCATTCTTGTAGTACAGGGTATCTTGCACCGGCTAAAGATTATTTAGTTTTATGCAATATATACATGTGCATGTGGCAAACTATTTTGATATACTCAGTGTGTGGCCGGATGGCATTGCATCATTGGTTTCTTAATGGTCCTACTGACATTAGAGCATTCATGTGATATGTAACATGCATTCTTTTGATGTGTTGCAGGATTTCATGAGTGGCAAAACTGCTCTTCGGAATATCATGAGTATTCTTTTGCCAGGAGTCAATGACATCATCAGTGATCGAACTAATCAAGTATATGGTCAACTTCTAGAAAAGGCCGTGCATCTCTCCTTGGATATTATAATCCTTGTTTTGGAGAAGGATTTATTTCTTGCTGATTACTGGCGCCCTTTATACCAGGTAGCTATTTTAGTTGTGTTGTGTAATTTACGGAGTGTAGATGTAATGGGCTGCTATTTGTTTTTAATCCAAGGTTTCCAAAACACAGATAAGGTCCCAGGCGAGCTACTGATGATGATCATGGAACCTAGGTGAACATTAGGTGACTACCAAAGTAAAGGAATAGTTCATTCATAAATAATATACTAATGTATAGAAAAAAAATCATATAAAATATCAATATGACTAAAGAGAATATAATTAGATTCGTGAGTCTGAGAAACAACATAGGGCAATGTAGACTTGATACTGAAAAGACAGTTAGATTCATTAGTTTAATAAGAAAACCAAGAAATTAGAATTCACAGTTTTCACTATCACAGATTAATGATAAGAGCATAATGATTGGTGGCTACAAAAATACTTTAATAAATGACTACGCACTGGTTTTGCTAGATAGGTATTCCACGGTTTGGTTTCGGTGAGAATTTTGATCCAAGTTCATATGTAGTAGGAGTTTTGGAATCCCTATCTAGCAAGGAGAAGAGGACTGATAAGATCATAACTCAGAATGTGGAGGTCCATGATCTCTCAGCAATTTGTGCAGCTCCTCTAGCTGTCCTTGAGTGCTTTTTTCTGCAAGCACAAGGGAGTTTGGGGTTATCAGTTATGGGTGGTCCTAATTCCAATTTGGAAGAACTTCTTGAATTTGAGGAAGAAAACAAGCTTCCTTTCAAGGAAATTGAAGAGAAAAGGAAGATTATAGGTGCGTCTCCGGTGGATGGTAAGAAACGGGATAGTATAAAGTGCATAAAAGAGTTGAAGAAGGTTGAAAGTAATGTGGTGACGGGGAAGGTAGACATTAATGTAATTATAATATCGTCTTTGTTATTGTCGATGACTGCCTTTTGCCCTTGGCTTTAGACCTAGTGAGTTTAATATAATTATAATATTATAGTGTTATTTTATGTTAGTTAATTGTATCGTAATACAAATTGATAGTCTGAAAATTTAATGTTTTGTCTTATTTTAGATTAAAAATATTAATTTTAGGATTTTGTTGCTTGAAGACTCGTAGGGCGGTACACGTCTCATAGTTTCCAGTATGACAAACATTGTGCTGTGGGCCCCTGGCGAAAGTGTTTGTCCTTGTTAGTTTTACTATGACATTCTTGTTTTTATCATTTATCTAGTGTTACTATTTAAATTTGAGCGTAAATCAATGGTGAGTAGATGCCTTGCTCAAGGGAAATTCCCTTTGTGACACGATCTAAAACTGCCCTCTTTTTAGTTCTTGCAATTTTGCTTATGGGCCACTAACCCTAGGCTGCACGTATCTCTCGGCTGCCCTTCAACTTTCGTCTATGCTCCTGTCGATGATTGCCTTCCACTCTCGGTTTCATTCCTAGTAAGTTTATTGTAATTAGAATATTGCAATGCTCTTTAATGTTTGTTATTTAAATTTAGGATTTTGTTGCTTGTAGACTCTTGGGGCCTTGTACGAAAAACATTGGGGTGTGCGCCCCACCCCAAAGTATTTGTCTTTGTGCCGAGATTGAAGGGGGCTATATGGCTAGCAATCCCCTTAGTTTTATTATGACATATTTCTTGTTATCATTTATCTAGTATTAGTATTTAGCATAGCCAGTTAAACAAAGATAAGTAGATGCTTTTCTAATGGGAAATTCCATTCTAGTTACTTAATCTGAATACTACATCATCTTAGTTCGTCTAGTTTTACGTATGATTTTTTATGTTCTTTCTTTCTTCAAACTTTTTTATTTAAGAGACTAATTTTTTACACTTTTTTTTTTATTCATTCATTATACAACTACACCACGTGATCTATATGGAATGGGGCAGGAATTGCAACTTCTGCTAAGTTGCAAGATGCTCTCAGCTGCCCTTTAGTTATCGTCTTTGCTGGCCTTTCGCTCTCGGCTTTGTACCTGGTGAGTGTATCGTAATTGTAATATTGCGAGACTATTTTATGTCAGCTAATTATATCATAATACAATTGATAATCTGAAAATTTAAAGTTTCTTACTTTAGAATACCAATATTAATTTTAGGATTTTGTTGCGTGTAGACTCGTGGGGCCGTACACGTCCCACAATTTCTAGTAGGACCAAAATTAGGTTGTGAGCCCAACCCCAAAGTGTTCGTCCTTGTGGCGAGATTGTGGGAGCGTATATTGCTAGCAAGCACCTTAGTTTTACTATGACATACTTTTTTTTATCATTTATTTCGCGTTATTATTTAGCTTAGTGAGTAAACCAATTGTGAGTTGATGTCTTGGTTAAAAAAATTCCCTTCTAGTGAATCTATCTGAATATAGTCCTCTCCTTAGTGCTTGCACTTTTAAGTCTTATATTTTTATATTCCTTCTTTCTTCAATATTTTATTTGTGTGAAATTGATTTTCACTTTTTTATGTACTCCTCCATTTACAACTACACCATGTGAGCTATATGAATGGTCGGGAATCGCCGCTTCTTCTCATGGGCCATTAACCCTAGGCTACACGTTGCTCTCGGTTGCACTTCAGCTTTCGTCTGTGTTGTTGTCATTGACTGCCTTTTGCTCTTGAATTCATACTGGGTAAATTTATCGTAATTATAAAATTGTTGTGCTATTTTATGATAGTTAATTGTATCGTAATACAATGGATAATCTAAAACCTTGCACGTGTAATCTTACTTTAAAATAAGAATATTAATTTTTGGAGTTTGTTGCTTGTAGACTCGTGGGGTCATACATGTCCCACTGTTTGCAATACTACAAACATTGGGTGCTGATCTTGTGGGGGATTATTTGGCTAGAAACATCGTTAGTTTTATTGTGATATACTTTATTTAATCATTTATCTAGTGTTAGTATTTAGATTAGTAAATAAATCATTGGTGAGTAGATGTTTTGTTTAAGGGAAATTCCCTTGTAGTGACTCGGTCTCAATACTGCCCTCTTTTTAGTTCTTGCAGTTTTTCTTATGGGCCATTAACCCTAGGTTGTACATTGCTTTTGGCTGCCCTTCAACATTCATCTGTGCTGCTGTCGTTAACTGCCTTCCACTCTCGGTTTCATTCCCGGTAAGTTTATCGTAATTAGAATATTGTAAAGTTCTTTTATGTTGGTTATTTGATTTTAGGATTTTGTTGCTTGTCCCCTCTGTTTCAAGTACGACAAACACTGGGGTGTGGGCCACATCCTAAAGTATTTGTCTTTGTGCCGCAATTGAGGGGGTCTATATGGCCAGCAATCCCAGTAGTCTTTGTGCCGCAATTGAGGGGGTCTATATGGCCAGCAATCTCATAGTTTCCAGTATGACAAACATAGTGCTGTGGGCCACTAGCGAAAGTTTGTACTTGTGCTAATCTTGTGGGGGAGTATATGGTTAGAAACCCTGTTAGTTTTATTATGGCTTTCTTGTTTTTATCATTTATCTACTATTATTATTTAAATAAGTGCGTAAATCAATGGTGAGCAGATGTCTTGCTCAAGCAAAATTCTCTTTTAGTGACACGATCTAAAACTGTCCCCTTTTTAGTTCTTGCAGTTTTGCCTATGGGCCATTAACCCTAGGCTGCACGTATCTCTCAGCTATCCTTCAACTTTCGTCTGTGCTCTTGTCGACGATTGCCTTCCACTTTCGGTTTCATTCCTGGTAAGTTTATTAATTAGAATATTGCAATGCTCTTTTTTAATTGTTAATTAATTTTAGGATTTTTTTGCTTGTAGACTCTTGGGGCCGTACACAACTCATTGTTTCTAGTACGAAAAACATTGGGGTGTGTCGAGATTGAAGGGGCGTATATGGTTAGCGATCCCCTTAGTTTTATTCTGACATATTTCTTGTTATCATTTATCTAGTGTTAGTATTTAGCGTAGTGAGTTGAAGAAAGGTAAGTAGATGTTTTGCTTATGGGAAATTCCATTCTAGTTACTTAATGTGAATACTACATCATCTTAGTTCGTCTTGTTTTAACTCTGATTTTTTATGTTCTTTCTTTCTTTAAACTTTTCTATTTAAGACACTATTTTTTTGCACTGTTTTTTTTACTCATTCATTATACAACTACTCCTCGTGATCTATATGGAATGGGGCGGGAAACGTGACTTCTGGTAATGAGCCATTAAACCTAAGTTGCAAGTTGCTCTCTGCTGCCCTTTAGTTATTGTCTTTGCTGCCATCGATGACTGCCTTTTGTCCTTGGCTTTTTACCTTGTGAGTTTATTGTAATTATAATATTGCAAGGCTATTTTAGGCAGTTAATTGTACCATAATACAATTGATAATCTGAAAATTTCAAGTTTCTTACTTTAAAATACCAATATTAATTTTAGGATTTCTTGCGTGTAGACTTGTGGGGCCGTACATGTCCCACTATTTCTAGTACGACTAAAATTGGGGTGCCAGCCCATACCCAAAGTGTTCGTCCTTGTGCCGAGATTGTGGGGGCATATATTGTTATTCACCTTAGTTTTATTCAGACAACTTTTTTTTATCATTTATTTCACGTTATTATTTAGCTTAGTGAGTAAATCAATTATGAGTTGATGACTTGGTTAAGAAAATTCCCTTTTCGTGAATCTATCTGAATATAGTCCTCTCCTTAGTGCTTGCAGTTTTAAGTCTTATATTTTTATATTTCTTCATTCTTTAATATTTTATTTGTGTGAAACTGATTTTGATTTTTTTATACACTCCTTCGTTTACAACTACACCATGTGAGCTAAATGAAATGGTCAAGAATCGCCACTTCTTCTTATGGGTCATTAACCCTAGGCTACACGTTGCTCTCGGTTGCTCTTCAAATTTTGTCTGTGTTGTTATTGATGACTGCCTTTTGCTCTCAAATTCATACTGGGTAAGTTTATCATAATTATAATATTGCAATTCTATTCTATGATAGTTAATTGCATCGTAATACTGTTGATAATGTAAAATTTTACAAGTTTAATCTTACTTTGGAATAAAAATATTAATTTTAAGATTTTGTTGTTTGTAGACTCGTGGGGCCATACACGTCTCACTGTTTCTAGTACGACAAATATTGGGCCGTGGGCCCCAATCGAAAGTGTTTGTCCTTGTGCTGATCTTGTGGGGGAGTATATGGCTAGAAATATTGTTAGTTTTATTATGGCATACTTGTTTTAATCATTCGTCTAGTGTGAGTATTTAGATTAGTGAATAAATCATGGGTGAGTAGATGTCTTGCTTAAGGGAAATTCCCTTGTAGTGACTCAATATGAATACTGCTCTCTTTTTAGTTCTTGCAGTTATGCTTATGGGCCATTAACCGAAGGTTGCACATTGCTCTCAGCTGTACTTCAACTTTCGTCTGTCCTGCTATCGATGATTGCCTTCTACTCGACTTCAATCCCGATAAGTTTAATTAGTATATTGCAATTCTCTTTTATGTTAGTTATTTAATTTTAGGATTTTCTTGCTTGTTGATTATTGGGGCCATGCACTTCCCATAATTTACAGTACGACAAACACTAGGGCTTGGGCCCCACCCTAAAGTGTTATCTTTGTGCCGAAATTGAGGGGGCGTATATGGCCAGCAATCCCCATAGTTTTATTATGACATTTCTTTTTATTATTTATCTAGTAGTAGTATCTAGCGTAGTGAGTTATATAATGGTAAGTAGATGTTCTTCTTATGGGAAGTTCCATTCTAGTTACTAAATCCGAATACTACATTGTCTTATTTCCTATATTTATAAGTCTGATTTTTTTGTTTTGTATTCTCTCTTTCTTCAAAATTTTCTATTTAAGAACTAATTTTTAAATTTTTTTTATATACTCATTCATTATACGACTACACCATGTGAGTTATATGAAATGGAGCGGGAACCGCGACATCTGCTAATGGGTCATTAAACCTAAGTTGCAAGTTGCTCTGAGACGCTCTTAAGCTATCGTCTTTGCTGTTGTCGATGATTGCCTTTCGCCCTTGGCTTTATACCTGGTAAGTTTATCATAATTATAATATTACAGTGCTATTTTATGTTATTTAATTCACTTAATTGTATCATAATACAAATGATAATCTGAAAATTTAATGTTTTGTCTTAGTTTAGAATAAAAATATTAATTTTAGGATTTTGTTGCTTGTAGACTCCTGGGGCCGTACACGTCCCATAGTTTCCAGTACGACAAACATTGGGTTGTGGGCCTAGGCGAAAGTGTTTGTCCTTGCGCTGATCATGTGGGAGAGTATATGGATAGAAATCTCGTTAGTTTTATGGCGTTCTTGTTTTTATCATTTTTCTAGTGTTAGTATTTAAATTTGTGCAAAATCCACGGCTAGTAGATGCATTGCTTAAGGGAAATTCCCTTTTAGAGACTCGATCTAAATACTGCCCACTTTTTAGTTCTTGCAGTTTGGCTTATAGGTCATTCACCCTTGGTTGCATGTTGTTCTCGATTGCCCTTCAACTTTCGTTTGTGGTGCTGTCGATGATTACTCCACTCTCGGTTTAATTCCTAGTAAATTTATCGTAATTAGAATATAGCAATGCTCTTTTATGTTTGTTGCTTGTAGACTCTTGGAGCAGTACACGACCCACTGTTTCTAGTACAACAAACATTGGGGTGTGGGCCCCACCCCAAAGTATTTGTCTTTGTGCCGAGATTGAGGGGGCGTATTTGACTAGCAATCCCCTTAGTTTTATTATGACATTTCTTTTTATCATTTATCTAGTGTTAGTATTTAGCGTTGCAAGTTCAACAATGGTAAGTAGATGTTCTTCATATGGGAAATTCCATTGTAATTACTTAATCCGAATACTACATCGTTTTAGTTCTTCTAGTCTTAAGTCTGATTTTTATATTATTTCTTTCTTCAAACTTTTCTATTTAAGATACTATTTTTTTGCACTTTTTTATGTACTCATTCATTATACAACTACACCACGTGATCTATATGGAATAGGGAGGGAACTGCGACTTCTGCTAATGAGCCATTAAACCTAAGTTGCAAGTTGCTCTCGGCTGCCCTTTAGTTATCGTCTTTGTTGTTGTCGATGCTTGCCTTTCGTTCTCGGCTTTATACCTGAAGAGTTTATCATAATTATAATTTTACAGTGCTATTTTGTCTAGTTAATTATATCGTAATACAAATGGATAGCTTGAAATTTTAATTTTTTTTCTTTCACGTCCCATAGTTTCTAATACGACAAAAATTGGGTTGTGGATCCCAGGCGAAAGTGTTTGTCCTTGTGTTGATCTTGTGGAGGAGTATATGGCTAGAATTCTCGTTAGTTTTATAATAACATTCTTTTTTTTTTTATCATTTATCTAGTTTTAGTATTTAAATTAGTGCATAAATTAATGGTGAGTAGATGTCTTGCTTAAGGGAAATTCCCTTGTTGTGACTCGTTTTGAATACTACCCCCTTTTTAGTTCTTGAAGTTTTGCTTATGGGTCATTAACCCTAGGGTGCACGTTGCTCTCAGCTGCACTTCAACTTTCGTCTGTCCTGCTATCGATGACTGCCTTCCACTCTGAGCTTTATTCCTGATAAGTTTATCATAATTATAAATATTGCAATGCTTTTTTATGTTAGTTATTTAATTTTAGGATTTTGTTGCTTGTAGACTCTTGGGCCTGTACACGACCCACTATTTCTAGTACGACAAACATTGGTGTGTGGATCCCACCCCAAAGTATTTGTCTTTGTGCCGAGATTGAGGGGGTGTATACATAGTTACAAAACACCCGTATAATACTTTTAGGGGCGTCACTGTTCAAAACTACGTACTTTTGCCATGTTATGTATTATATATGTATCGTCGTGTAATACTCATTTAATACACGAATTTAGAATTAAACGCATACAATACCTGTATTTTTGTTGTACTTTTATCATGTTAAACGCATATTCCTTATCAAATGTTTGTTATTAGTTAATATCATGATTTTTATTTATTTATAATTATTATTTATTTTTTATTTTCACGTACTTTTGTCGTGTTTTTTCCGTATAACACCCGTACTTTCCGAATGGATCATTGTCGTATTATACATGTACTTGGTAACTATGGGTGATTGGGTGTATATGGCTAGCAACCGCCTTAGTTTTATTGTGACATTTTTAAAAAAAATCTATCTAGTGTTAGTATTTAGCGTAGCGAGTTAACAATGGTAAGTAGATATTCTTCTTATGGGAAATTTCATTCTAGTTACTAAATCTGAATACTACATCGTCTTAGTTCTTCAAGTTTTAATTCTGATTTTTTATATACTTTCTTTCTTCAAACTTTTCTATTTAAGATACTAATGTTTTGCACTTTTTTATTTACTCATTCATTATACAACTACACCATGTGATCGACATGGAATGTGGCAGGAAAGGCGACTTCCGCTAATGAGACATTAAACCTAAATTGCAAGTTGCTCTCAGCTGCCCTTTAGCTATGGTATTTATAATATTGCAAGGCTATTTTATGTTAGTTAATTGTATCGTAATACAATTGATAATCTGAAGATTTAAAGTTTCTTACTTTAGAAAACCAATATTAATTTTAGAATTTTGTTGTGTGTAAACTCATGGGGTCGAACACGTCGCATTATTTCCAGTTCGACAAAAATTGGGGTGTGGACCCCACCCCAAAGTGTTTGTCCTTGTGCCGAGATTATGGAGGCGTATATGGCTAGCAATCACCTTAGTTTTATTATGACGTACTTTTTTTTTAATCATTTATCTCGTGTTAGCATTTAGCTTAGTGAGTAGATCAATTGTGAGTTGATGTCTTGCTTCCTTAGGATAAGTTTTAGGGTTTGAAGGAAGAAGAAGAGAAGAAAAAAAGTAGAGAACTTATCTTTCTCTCTATCATATTCTATTAATAGGGGTTATAAGTAGGGTTTCCCTTAATTACAAGAATACCCCAAATTGCACGAAAGCTTAATATTCTACACTCCCCCTTAAGCTGGTATGTAGATATTACAAATGCCGAGCTTGCCAATAATCTTAGTAAACTGTGTATGACCAAGACCCTTAGTCAAAATATCAGCAAAGTGGTCACCGGTCTTCACAAATGGAGTACAAATGAGACATGTCTTCAACTATTCCTTGATGAAGTGTCTATCCACCTCAATGTGTTTGGTTCTGTTGTGTTGAACTGGATTGTGAGCAATGCTGATTGCCGCCTTGTTGTCACAAAACAACTTCATAGGACCCTGAATGAGAAGCTTCAGGTCAGTCAAGAGAATGCGAAGCCACAAAATCTCACATAATCCATGAGCCATCGACCGGAATTCTGCCTTCGCACTAGATCTGGCCACTATAGATTGTTTCTTACTTCTCCATGTGACTAGATTACCACCAACAAACGTACAGTAACCAAAAGTGGAGCGCCTATCTGAGACAGATCCAGCCCAGTCTATGTGAGTAAAAACCTCAATCTGGAGATTACCGAAATGAGCATACAACATTCTTTGTCTTGGAGAAAACTTGAGAAACCTCAGAATCCTATACACATCATCTAAGTGGGTTGAGGTAGGAATATGCATAAACCTGCTCACCACACTGACAGCATAAGCAATATCAGGACGAGTGAGTGAGAGATATATTAATCTCCCTACAAGTCTTTGATATCTCCCTACTTCGATAATCTTCTCACCAGTGGCTTCACCAAGCTTATGGTTTGGGTCAATGGGAGTGTCACAGGGCTTACAGCCCATCATACTAGTTTCATGTAGGAGGTCAAGGACATATTTGCGCTGTGATATAAAAAATACCTTTTATGGACCTGCCAACCTCAATACCTAAGAAATATCTCAACTTGCATAAATCTTTGATTTCAAATTCCTTGGCAAGTAAGCCCTTCAACTTCTGCATTTCCCCCTGGTTATCTCCAGTCAGCACAATGTTATCTATATAAACAATGAGTGCAGTCACCTTCTTGTCATTGTACTTGATAAACAAAGTTGGTCATCTTGGCTTCGTTTGTAGCCATTTCTAATCATGGCTAGGTGAAACCTTTAGAACCAAGCCCTAGGGGGACTGTTTAAGCCCATACAAGGCCTTCTTCAGTCTACACACATTCCCTTCAGCTACAGAACACTTGAGCCTAGGAGGAGGTTTCATGTACTGTTCTTCTTCCAAGTCACCATTGAGAAATGCTTTCTTCACATCGAATTGCATAAAAGGCCAGTCTAGGTTAGATGCAAGAGATAAGAGAACTTTTATTGAGTTCATCTTTACTACAGGAGCAAACGCCTCCTAGTAGTCTATGCCATGTGACTGTGTATACCCTCTTGCAACAAGTCTAACTTTGTATCTTTCCACTGATCCATCAGACTTATGCTTCACAGTGAACACTCATTTGCATCCCACTGAAACTTTGCCTCTTGGTAAATCAACTATCTCCCATGTCTTGCTTTTTTCCAAAGCTTGCCCATGTCTCATTTTTTTCCAAAGCTTGCATCACTACTTCCATTGCTTCTTTCCATTTTGACTTAGAAAGAGCATCTACAACACTGCAAGGAATAGAGATAGAAGACAAAGTCATGGCAAAGGTGCAATACGAGGGAGATAGAGAACCATACGACACAAAGTTAGAAATATGGTGTTGAGCAATAGGAAGGTTAGAATCAACAAGTGAGGTATGGATATTACCTGGATCTAAGGAGGATTCATGGCAGGGCATATGAGGGTCTTCTTTGTTAATATCCGTCATCCAAACACGTGATTTGGATTCCTGGAGAAAACCTGCACCTTACTTTGTTTTCCTCCATCTACATTTTCATCATTTTTTCCATGACCAGTCACCAGAAAATCCCTTGGATCAATAGAAATAGGTAAAGGAGAAGGAGACATCTCTTCAACACCAATGGTCTCCCCCTGAAGAGAAGTCTTCTTCGCATAATAAAAGAGGGTGGATTCATCCATAGAAACCAAGCACCGACCAAAAGGGGGATGAAAACACTTATACCCTTTTTGGCTCGGAGCATACCCCAAAAAAAAACACTTGAGTGCCTTAAGATCAAGCCTGGTATGCACCGATTTGTCAATATGCACAAAACACGAACACCCAAAGATTTTGGGTGGAAGAGGAAATAAGGAGGGAGATGGAGATAGAACATCGATAGGAATTTTGAAACCCAAAATTCTAGTGCGCATGTGATTCATAAGATAGGAAGCAGTCTGAAGGGCATCAGACCAAAAACGTTTAGGATCGTTCATGCTAACCAAAAAGCACGAGTGATTTCCAACAGGTGACGGTTCTTCTTTTTAGCAACACCATTTTGCTGGGGAGTACCAACACAAGTAGTCTGGTGGATAATCCCGTGATCTCGGAAGTAGGAGACAAGAGTAGTAGATAGATACTCTCCACCATTGTCAGAACGAAGGATTTTTAACTTAACATCAAATTGGGTTTCCAGTATGTTATGAAAAGATTGAAAAACAGAGCAAACATCACTCTTTTTTTTCAACAAGTAAACCCATGTTACTTTAAAGAAATCATCAACAAATGTAACAAAGTAACGAAATCCACGAGATGAAGTAATAGGAGCATGACCCCACACATCAGAATGAACAATGGAAAAAAGTGAATTACTTCTATTCCCATGAGCAGGATACGAAGATCAACATTTTTTTTGCAAATATCACAAGTTTCACATTGAAGTTCATACATAGAAACAGAAACAAAATACTGTGGAAACAGTTTCTTTAACATAAAAAGGTTGGGTGGCCCAAACGTCTATACCACTGCAACAACTGTAAAATGTTGCGGTCATGACCACTACTACTGCTAGGCCCATCACGAACTTGCTGAACAGGAGAAGCCACCGGTGAGGAACTATCTAATAAGTACAATCTCCTCTCCTCATAGCCTCTACTAATCGTTCGCCTCATCTCCAAGTCCTGAAAGACACAATGAGACGGAAAAAAGATGACACTACAATTCAAGGACTTGGTTAGGTGACTCACAGACAAAAGGTTTAAAGCAACATTAGGAACATGAAGAACAAATTATAAAGGCATAGATGGGGTAGCAGAGATGCTACCCTTATTAGCAATAGAAGAGTAAGACCTATTAACAATTCTAACTTTCTCCCTACCAGAGCAAATATGATAGGAGGCAAACAAAGATGACATACCAGTCATGTGATCCGAGACCCCTAAATCAATAATCCAGGGGCGAGTAGATGTGGAGACAGATGCACTGAAAGCTGAAGTTGATGTACCTGAATGAGCAAATGAGGATGTGGAAGATGTACCCGGCTACTCCAACTAGCCCATAAAACGTCGGAATGCCTCTATCTCAGCACGGGAAAGGCTAAGGCTGTCAGAAGATGACGATACACCAGATCTATGAATAGGAACTAGATCAGAGGTAACTGAGTGAGCGCTAGAGCCTCCACCACGACCACCACCACAGCCATTGCCACCACCACCTCTTTGATGTGGGTGACCATGGAGGTCCCAACAAGTCTCACGGGTGTGTCGAGTATGACCATAGTGATCACACTTCAGTCGGTCTCTCTCATCACTGACGTTTCCTGACCTACAACCTCCCCTACTTCCACGAAAGCCATCACGGATGCCGTACTGTGACCATGAAGAAAGAGTTGACCACTTTAGAGAAGAAGGTTGCATGTTATTCTAATGACGCTCCTCCCTTTGGAGAATGGAATATGCCTCTGTGATGGATGGAAGGGGGTTCTTCCCCAAAATCTGAACACGAATTTGCTTAATCGAACAACTCATAAACCCTGTGTTCATCAACATACTTCTTATACCCTAACAACATCTTCAGTGCACTGTGCCATAACATGACTGTGGCGTTCTCGACTTATCATTTCTTGAAAGTAGGATTAGTAGCCGGAGGCTTCTTACTCTTGCCAGTTAGGTACTCCGTCTTTCCCTTCCCTGTTATAAATAACATGGCCGACTGAGACCATGCAAAGATAATTGTTGCCATTCAACTTTACGGTAGTGATTGGAAGGCTAGGGGAGTCACCATGTCCCAAATACAAGTAACTATCATCAGAAGGCAGAGCCCGTGAAGACTGACTAACCTCTAAATTGCTCATCTTTTGTCACTTAAGGACTAATTTGCACAATTCTAGCCTTTGAACACACTTCTAGCACATACCACAGGGTTCTACGACTCAGAAAAACAAACACCAATGGTCCAACGACCAAAAAATACCTCAAAAGTAAGCGAACACCACCTCAAACACCTTAAGGGCACCCAAACTTGGATGACGTCATACTCACGCCATCTTGACAAGCCGTACGGCTGCTGACATCAGCAGCCTCCAACGGGTTTGTTCTTCTTCTTGCTCTTCCTTTGTGTTTTAGGATGCTCTAATACCAAGTGGAATTCCTTAGGATGAGTTTTAGGGTTTGAAGGAGGAAGAAGAAGAAGAAAAAGAGTAGATAACTTATCTTTCTCTCTTTATCATATTCTATTAATAAGGGTTATAAGTAGGATTTTCCCTAATTACAATAATACCCCTAATTACAAGAAAGCTTAATATTCTACAAGAAATTCCCTTCTAGTGACTCGATCTGAATATAGTCCTCTACTTAGTTCTTGTACTTTAAAGTCTTATATATTTATATTCCTTCTTTCTTCAAAATTTTATTTGTGTGAAACTGGTTTTGATTTTTTTTTGTACTCCTTCATTTACAATTACACCATGTGAGCTATCTGGATTGGTCAGGAATCGCCGCTTCTTCTTCTGGGCCATTGACCCTAGGCTACTCGGTGCTCTCGACTGCCCTTAACTTTCATTTGTGTTATTGTGGATGACTGCCTTTTGCTCTCGAATTCATACCTGATAAGTTTATCGCAATTATAACATTGCAGTGTTTTTTTTTATAGTTAATTGTATCGTCATATAGTTGATAATCTAAAATTTTACAAGTTTAATCTTATTTTTGAAAAAAAATATTAATATTAGGATTTTGTTGCTTGTAGACTCTTGGGGCCATACAAGTCCTACTGTTTCTAGTACGACAAATATTGGGATGTTGGCCCCACCCAAAAGTGTTTGTCCTTGTGTTGATCTTGTGGGGGAGTATATGGCCAGAAATATCATTAGTTTTATTATGATATACTTGTTTTAATTATTTATCTAGTGTTTGAATTTAGATTAATGAATAAATCAATACTGAGTAGATGTCTTGCTTAAGGAAATTCCCTTGTAGTTACTCGATCTAAATACTGCCCTCTTTTTAGTTCTTGCAGTTTTGCTTATATTAACCCTAGGATGCACGTTGCTCTAGGCTGCCCTTCAACTTTTGTTTGTCCTGCTATTGATGACTGCCTTGCACTCTTGGCTTCATTCACAGTAAGTTTATCATAATTAGAATATTGCAATGCTCTTTTATGTTAGTCATTTAATTTTATGATTTTGTTACTTCTGGACTTTTAGGTCCGTTCATGTCCCACTGTTTCCATTACGACAAACACTTGTTGACTCTTGGGGCCGTATAAGTCTGATTTTTTATGTTCTTTCTTTCTTCAAAATTTTCTATTTAAGAAACTAATTTTGAACTTTTTTTATGTATTAATTCATTATACGACTATACCATGTAAGTTATATGGAATGGAGCGGGAACCATGACTTCTGCTAATGGGTCATTAAACCTAAGTTGCAAGATGCTCTGAGATGCTCTTAAGCTATCGTCTCTGTGTTGTCGATGACGGCCTTTCGTCCTTGACGTTATACTCGGTACATTTATCGTATTATAATATTATAGTGCTATTTTATGTTAGTTAATTGTATCATAATACAAATTGATAATTTGAAAATTTAATGGTTTTGTCATACTTTAGAATAAAAATATTAATATTAGGATTTTGTTGCTTGTAGACTCCTGGGGCCGTACACGTCCCACAGTTTCCAGTACAACAAACATTGGGCTATGGGCCCAGGCGAAAGTGTTGGTCCTTGTGCTGATCTTGTGGGGGAGTATATGACTAGAAATCTCATTAGTTTTATTATGGCATTCTTGTTTTTATCATTTATTTAGTGTTAGTATTTAAATTAGTGCATAAATCAATGGTGAGTAGATGTCCTTCTTAAGGGAAATTCCCTTTTAGTGACTCGATCTAAATACTCCCCTCTTTTTAGTTCTTGCAATTTTATTTTTGGGCTATAAATCCTAGGTTGCACGTTGCTCTCGACTGCCCATCAACTTTCGTCTGTACTGTTGTCGATGATTGCCTTCTACTCTCGGTTTCATTCCTGGAAAGTTTATTGTAATTAGAATATTACAATGCTCTTTTATGTTTGTTATTTAATTTTAGGATTTTATTGCTTGTAGGCTCTTGGGTCGTACACGACTCACTGTTTCTTGTGGGACAAACATTGGGGTGTGGGCCCCATCCCAAAGTATTTTTCATTTTACTGAGGTTGAGGGGGCGTTTATGACTAGCAATGTAGCACCCCGAACTTTTTCATCCTTAATGAATAGCACCTTCGTAGCTAATTGGCCGTTTTCGTAGTCTAAATAATAAATAAGGGAGAAATCGGAAATTCCGAAACGTCAGAAATGTTCGTTTTCGAAAGACGGATCCAACGCAAGTTGAATCGTCGAAATCCGACGAGCGAGTCAAAAGATATGGTCAAAACCGTCCAGACATACAGAGCACCGATCGCTCGGTCATTACCTGCGATCGATCGGTCAACCACCGATCGCTCGATAGCTGTCGCACGGTTAACTTTTTTGTATGAGGAAAAATTCCAGAGAGCGTGTTTTTGACCGATCTCTCGATCATAACACCGATCGACCGGAAGCCACCGATCGCTCGGTCCATACCACCGATCGATCGGTCATACGCAGATTTTCTTCATTAAGGGTGTTTAAGACTTTGACCATCACCCTTTGCCTATAAATAGGCTGAGTTCGTGCCTTAGGGTTTCAGAAACCCTCTGTGCCCTATCTTAGGAGATTTTGAGAGAGAAAAGAAGGAGAGGAACTACTTGTTGATCAAGCTTGTGGAAGATCAAGGTTCTTCCACTTCCCTTGGTGATTCTCAACCAAGAACACAAGGTTATTGCTTGTTCCAGCCATTGGGAGTCAAACTCATTGATTTCTCCAAGGTAGATACACTCTACTACAATCTTGCAATCCTACTAGTTACTAATTACGATTCTTCTTATCTATGCCCTATCTATATGTATCGATTTTATGTATGAAAAGGTGTGATTATATACTTGGATGAAGGTTACTATTATGATGCACTCTAAGTGTTTGATAAAATACCTCTAAGGGATTCTACGCTTAAATACGATGATTTCTCTTATTAAGTGCTTATGCTCGCATGTCTCGCATAAACCGATGGTTTCCATGGATTTCTCCAAGTACAAACAAAGGTTTTTCACGAAAAGACGAATAATGAATGATTCTAAGTAACTCTATGATTTCTCTAAGATTGTTTCACAAGCTCTAAGGATCATACCATGCTCACAAGGAAACTCTATGATAATGCTCTAAGATCGTCTCACAAGCTCCACGGATCACAATGAAATGCTCTAAGATCTCTAAGGTTATGCTCTATGGAAATGCTCTAAGGTTATTGCTCTATGCTCTATGTCTCTACGGATCATAATGACTCTAAGTAACTCCATGAACTCACAAGAACTCATAAGGCTATGATTATCGATTGACTCACACGGTTACAGTTTTGGTTTCGAATATTATCTCACATATGTTTTCACGGTTTCCATGCTTTAAGGAATTTACGGATTTCATTCTCCATATCTTGTATGCTCCATGCCTAACCGCTTTATTGTTATTAGTTTGTATACACTGAGTATTCCATGCTCAGTCGATATTGTTATGATCGGCAGGTGCTCGGGTTCCATTCGATTTGTGTGGCGACGAACCTTGGGTCGAGGAAGAGTACCGTGACTCGGAGCCTTCCATGGATCACTATCATGACGATGGTGCTCTAGATAGGAGTCGTGACTTCGATTTCTGTTGATCGACCGACTTAGAACTTGTGTCATTTTGTTATGTGAGTGTGGGGTTTGTCCACTCCACTTTTGGGTTTCTCACACATGTATACTTGTTGGCTCTTACTTGAGCCAAGTTATAGGAGTTTTCTTTTTTGCTTCCGCTATGTTTAGTATTTTATTTTCCGCTGTGCATTGTATTTCATTTCCGCTATGTATATTCAGGTACTCTGACAGGTTTCCACGTGTGCCTTATGTATCATACTGGAGGTATGGTACGGCGGTCACGAGTCAAAGTATCCTTAACTCCTAGGGGGTATTTTGGGTCGCGACAAGCAATCCCCTTGGTTTTATTATAGCATATTTCTTTTTATCATTTATCTAGTGTTAGTATTTAGCATAAAGAGTTAAACAATGGTAAGTAGATGTTCTTCTTATGGGAAATTGCATTCTAATTACTTAATCCAAATACTACATTGTCTTAGTTCTTCTAGTTTAAAGTCTGATTTTTTATATTCTTTCTTTCTTCAAACTTTTCTATTTAAGACACTAATTTTTTGCACTTGTTTTATGTACTCATTCATTATACAACTACACCACGTGATCTATATGGAATGGGGCGGGAACCGCGACTTCTGCAAATGAGCCATTAAACCAAAGTTGCAAGTTGCTCTCAGCTGTCCTTTAATTATCATCTTTGCTGTTGTCGATGACTGCCCTTCGCCCTCGGCTTTATACCTAGTTTAGTTTATCGTAATTATAATATTGCAAGGCTATTTTAGGTCAGTTAATTGTATCATAATACAATTGATAATCTCAAAATTTAAAGTTTCTTACATTTGAATGCCAATATTAATTTTAGGATTTAGTTGCGTGAAGACTTGTGGGGCCGCACATGTCCCACAATTTTCAGTACGACAAAAATTGGGGTGTGAGCCCCACCCTAAAGTGTTTGTCCTTGTGCCGAGATTGTGGGGGCTTATATGGCTAACAATCACCTTAGTTTTATTATGACATACTTATTTTTATCATTTATTTCACGTTAGTATTTAGCTTAGTGAGTAAATAAATTGTGTGTTGATGTCTTGCTTAAAAAATGTCCCTTCTAGTGACTCTATCTGATATAGTCCACTGCTTAGTGACTGTACATTTAAGTCTTATATTTTTATATTCCTTCTTTCTTGAAAATTATATTTGTGTGAAACTGATTTTGATTTTTTTGATGTACTCCTTCATTTACAACTACACCATGTGAGCTAAATGGAATGGTCGGGAATCGTCGCTTCTTCTTATGGGTCATTAACTCTAGCCTACACGTTGCTCTCGGCTGCCCTTCAATTTTTTTCTGTGTTGTTGTCAATGACTGCCTTTCGCTCTCAAATTCATACCAGTTAAGTTTATCGTAATTATAATATTGCGATGCTATTTTATGATAGCTAATTGCATCGTAATACTGTTGATAATGTAAAAAGTTACAAGCTTAATCCTACTTTAGAATAAAATATTAATTTTAGGATTTTGTTGTTTGTAGACTCGTGGGGCCATACACGTCTCACTGTTTCCAGTATGACAAATATTGGGCGGTGGGCCCCACCCGAAAGTGCTTGTCCTTGTGTTGATCCTGTGGAGGAGTATATAGCTAGAAATATCGTTAGTTTTATTATGACATACTTGTTTTAATCATTTATCTATTGTGAGTATTTAGACTAGTGAATAAATCAATGGTGAGTAGATGTCTTGCTTAAGGGAAATTCCCTTGTAGTGACTCGATCTGAATACTGCCCTCTTTTTAGTTCTTGCAGTTTTGCTTATGGGCCATTAATCCTAGGCTGCACGTTGCTCTCAGCTGCACTTCAACTTTCGTCTGTCCTGTTATCGATGATTGCCTTCCACTCTCGTCTTCATTCCCGGTAAGTTTATCGTAATTAGTATATTGTAATGCTCTTTTATGTTAGTTATTTAATTTTAGGATTTTGTTGCTTATTGATTATTGGGGCCGTACACGTCCTACTGCTTACAATACGACAAACACTGGGGCTTGGGCCCCATCCTAAAGTGTGTCTTTATGCCGAAATTGAGGGGACTTATATTACCAACAATCCCCATAGTTTTATTATGGCATATTTCTTTTTATCATTTATTAAGTGTTAGTATCTAGCATGGCGAGTTATAGAATGGTAGTAAGTAGATGTTCTTCTTATGGGAAGTTTCATTCTAGTTACTAAATCTGAATACTACATTGTCTTATTTCCTATATTTATAGGTCTGATTTTTTTATATTCTTTCTTTCTTCAAAATTTTCTATTTAAGAACGAATTTTTTAAACTTTTTTTATGTACTCATTCATTATACGATTACAACATGTGAGTTATATGGAATGGAGCGGGAACCGCGACATCTGCTAATGGGTCAGTAAACCTAAGTTGCAGGTTGCTCTGAGATGCTCTTAAGCTATCGCCTTTGTTGTTGTCGATGACTGCCTTTCGCTCTTGGCTTTATAACTGTATCGTAATACAAATTGATAATCTGAAAATTTAATGTTTTGTCTTAGTTTAGAATAAAAATATTAATTTTAGGATTTTGTTGCTTGTTGACTTGTGGGGCCGGGCCGTACACGTCCCATAGTTTCTAGTACGACAAACATTGGGCTGTGGGCCTAGCCAAAAGTGTTTGTCCTTGTGCTGATCTTGTGGGAGATTATATGGCTAGAAATCTTGTTAGTTTTATTATGGTATTCTTGTTTTTATAATTTATCTAGTGTTAGTATTTAAATTTGTGCAAAATCAACGGTGAGTAGATGTATTGCTTAAGGGAAATTCCCTTTTAGCGACTCAATCTAAATGCTGTCCTCTTTTTAGTTCTTGCAATTTTGCTTATGGACCATTAACCCTTGGCTGCACGTTGCTCTCGATTGCCCTTCAACTTTCATCTGTGGTACTATCGCCGATTACCCCACTCTCGGTTTCATTCTTGGTAAGTTTATCGTAATTAGAATATAGCAATGCTCTTTTATGTCTGTTGCTTGTAGACTCTTGGAGCAGTACACGGCCCACTGTTTCTAGTACGACAAACATTGGAGTGTGGGCCCCACCACAAAGTATTTGTCTTTGTGCCGAGATTGAGGGGGCGTATATGACTAGCAATCCTCTTAGTTTTATTATGACATATTTCTTTTTATCATTGATCTAGTATTTGTATTTAGCATTGCGAGTTCAACAATGGTAAGTAAATGTTCTTCATATGGGAAATTCCATTGTAGTTACTTAATCCGAATACTACATCGTCTTAGTTCTTCTAGTTTTAAGTCTAATTTTTTATATTCTTTCTTTCTTCAAACTTTTCAATTTAAGACACTAATTTTGTGCACTTTTTTATGTACTCATTCATTATACATCTACACCACGTGATTTATATGGAATGGGGAGGGAACCGGGACTTCTGCTAATGAGCCATTAAACCTAAGTTGCAAGTTGCTCTCAGCTACCCTTTAGTTATCGTCTTTGCTGTTGTCGATGACTGCCTTTCGCCCTCGGCTTTCTACCTTGTGAGTTTATCATAATTACAATATTGCAAGGCTATTTTATGTTAGTTAATTGTATTATAATTCAATTGATAATCTGAAAATTTAAAGTTTCTTACGTTTGAATACCAATATTAATTTTAGGATTTTGTTGCGTGTAGAGTCGTGGGTCTACACACGTCCCACTACTTCCAGTACGACAAAAAGTATGGTGTGGGCTCCACCCCAAAGTGTTTTTCCTTGTACCGAGATTGTAGGGGTCTATATGGCTAGCAATCACCTTTGTTTTATTATGACACTTTTTTTTTTATCATTTATTTCGCATTAGTATTTAGCATAGTGAGTAAATAAATTGTGAGTTGATGTCTTGCTTAAAAAAATTCCCTTCTAGTGACTCTACCTGAATATAGTCCTCTGCTTAGTGCTTGTACATTTAAGTCTTATATTTTTATATTCCTTCGTTCTTGAAAATTTTATTTGTGTGAAACTGATATTGATTTTTTTATATACTCCTTCATTTACCACCATGTGAGCTATTTGGAATGGTCGGGAATCGTCGCTTCTTCTTATGGGTCATTAACCCTAGGCTACACGTTGCTCTCGGCTGCCCTTCAATTTTTATCTGTGTTGCTGTTGATGACTGCCTTTTGCTCTCGAATTCATACCGGGTAAACTGCCTTTTGCTCTCGAATTCATACCGGGTAAGTTTATCGTAATTATAATATTGCAGTGCTATTTTATGATAGTTAATTGCATCGTAATACTGTTGATAATGTAAAAATTTACAAGTTTAATCCTACTTTAGAATAAAAATATTAATGTTAGGATTTTGTTGTTTATAGACTCGTGGGGCCATACATGTCTCACTGTTTCCAATATGACAAATATTGGGCTGTGGGCCCCACTTGAAAGTGTTTGTCCTTGTGATCTTTTGGGGGAGTAAATGGCTAGAAATATCGTTAGTTTTATTATGACATACTTGCTTTAATCATTTATTTAGTGTGAGTATTTAGATTAGTGCATAAATTAATGGTGAGTAGATGTCTTGCTTAAGGGAAATTCCTTTGTAGTGACTCGATCTGAATATTGCCCTCCTTTTAGTTCTTGTAGTTTTGCTTATGAGCCATTAACCCTAGGCTGCACGTTGCTCTCGGCTGCACTTTAACTTTCATCTGTCCTGCTATCGATGATTGCCTTCCACTCTTGGCTTCATTCTCGGTAAGTTTACCGTAATTAGTATACTGCAATGCTCTTTTATGTTAGTTATTTAATTTTAGAATTTTGTTTCTTGTTGATTATTGGGGTCGTACACCTCCCACTGTTTACAGTACGACAAACACTGGGGCTTGGGCTCCACCCTAAAGTGTTTGTCTTTGTGCCGAAATTGAGGGGGCGTATTTGGCCAGCAATCCCCATAGTTTTATTATGACATATTTCTTTTTGTCATTTATCTAGTGTTAGTATTTAGCGTAGCAAGTTATATAATGGTAAGTAGATGTTCTTCTTATTGGAAGTTCCATTCTAGTTACTAAATCTGAATACTAAATTGTCTCATTTCCTATTTTATATTTTTTCTTTCTTCAAAATTTTCTATTTAAGAACTAATTTTTTAAAAAAAAGTTTATGCACTCATTTATTATACAACTACACCATGTGAGTTATATGGAATGGAGCGGGACCACAACATCTACTAATGGGTCTTTAAACCTAAGTTGCAAGTTGCTATGAGATGCTCTTAAGCTATCGTCTTTGCTGTTGTCGATGACTGCCTTTCACCCTTGGCTTTATACCAGTGAGTTTATCGTAATTATAATTTATTTTATATTATTTAATTGTATCATAATACAAATTGATAATCTGAAAATTTAATGTTTTGTCTTACTTTAGAATAAAAATATTAATTTTAGGATTTTGTTGCTTGTAGACTCGGGCCGTACACGTCCCATAGTTTCCAGTACGACAAACATTGGGCTGTGGGCCCAGGCGAAAGTGTTTGTCCTTGCGCTGATCCATGGCAAGAAATCTCGTTAGTTTTATTATGGCATTCTTGCTTTTATCATTTATCTAGTGTTAGTATTTAAATTTGTGCAAAATCAATGGTGAGTAGACGTATCGCTTAAGTGAAATTCCCATTTAGCCACTCGATCTAAATATTGTCCTCTTTTTAGTTCTTGTAGTTTTGCTTATGGGCCATTAACCCTTGGTTGCACGTTGCTCTCGATTGCCATTCAACTTTCGTCTGTGGTGTTCTCGATGATTACTCCCCTCTCGGTTTCATTTCTAGTAAGTTTATCGTAATTAGAATATAGTAATGCTCTTTTATGTTTGTTGCTTGTAGACTCTTGGAGTAGTACACAACCCACTGTTTCTAATACGACAAACATTGGGGTGTGGGCCCCACCACAAAGTATTTGTCTTTGTGCTGAGATTGAGGGGGCGTATATGATTAACAATCTCCTTAGTTTTATTAAGGCATATCGGTCTTGTATCAGCCTGATATGGGCTGATACGGGGGAGTTTATCATTACATATTAAAGTTCTGCTTTAAAGTACCATTTACAATTACACCTATAACGGGCGCATATTGGTCTCGTCTCGGCCTGATATGGGCTGATACGGGGGATTTTATCATTACATATTAAAGTTCTGCTTTAAAGTACCATTTAAAATTACACCATGTGTGCTATATGGAATGGTCGAGAATCGCTACTTGTGCTTATGAGCCATTAACCCTAGGTTGCACGTTGCTCCTGGCTACCCTTCAACTTTTGTTTGTGCTGCTATGAATGACTGCCTTTCGCTATCAGCTTTATACCCAGTAAGTATATCGTAATTATAATATTGCTATTTTATTTTATGTTTGTTAATTGTATTGTAATACAATTCATAATCTAACAATTTAAAATTCTATCTTACTTTAAAAAAATTTCAAGTCTGCTTTAAAGTACTCCTTCATTTACAACTACCCCATGTGAGCTATAGGGAATGATCAGGAATCACCACTGGTGCTTATGTGCCATTAACCCTAGTCTGCACGTTGCTCTCGGCAGCCCTTCAACTTCCGTTTGTGCTGCTGTCAATGACTGCCTTTCGCTCTTGGCTTCATACCTGGTAAGTTTATCGTAATTATATTATTGCATTTCTATCTTATGTTTGTTAGTTGTGTATCCTTCTGCCGAGATTGTAGGGGCGTATATGGCTAGCAATCCCCTCAGTTGTATATGGCTAGCAATCTCCTCAGTTTTATTATGGCATGCTTTTTTTTTTTTATCATTTATCTAGTGTGTTAGTAAGCGAGTTAAACAATAGTGAGTAGATGTTCTTCTTAATGGAAATTCAATTCTAGTGACTCAATCCGAATACTACATCGTCTTAGTTCCTGTAGTTTTAAGTCTGATTTTTTGTTTTTTGATTCTTTATTTCTTCAAAATTTTCTATTTAGATATTTTTGCTGTAATTGTGCTATTAGTTAGCTTTAACATGCATCACAAAAGTTGCTCATAGTAAGGTCTTTGAATTTCTGATTTTAGCCTTTTTAAGTATGCACAGGTTCTCTGCAGAAACCATATCTAATGTCCATGTCTAATAGTGATGGTAGAGATTGCTGGATTGCGAGTGCCGCAGTTCAGCTCTCGGCTGAAGTTGTGCTACTTCTGTATGGAACAGTCGGGATTTTTAGTAATCTAGTTACATCAATGTGGTAATAGTTACCCCTTGACCTCCTTTTCTTCTAGGATTGGAAATCTTGTGTTTAATTTACACATTCTTGAAAAATCACTTGAGACCTTCATGCCTTGAGTTTCGAAATGGTATTAAAAAAATACTTTATATCATTGCTAATTTGCTATTTGAAGCATGTTCAAAGTTTTAAAGTTCAAAGGTTGGATTTCCTTCTCGATTAAGGAAGGAGGGATCTTCCAACTAGACAATTATAGTCGACCCGACTTCACTGTTAATATATATTTCCTCCATCAAAGAAAGCACCAGTTTTTGTATTGCATACATCAGATTCCAATGTATATCTATATAGCACTCTGTAACAACTGATAAATCTAGCTTGATCTCTCTGACCATGCTATTTCACAACAAATCCTTAAAGACATTCACCAATTCCCAGATGCTAAATTAGCCATTTTAACATGCATTTCTCCAGTTGAAGCATGACAGAGGAGGATTCCATCGCCATTACGTCAATTTTAATTTTAAACCGTGAGTATGACTTCAAACACCAGAGTAGCTGCAATGTGGATATTATGCTGATTATCAAGATACAAAACCATTAGCTTATGGAAATACCTCCTCTCACTTGAAAGTAGCTCACATGCTGTGATAGACATAACTCTAACTTCTGCATCTGCTGAATAAGTTATTGGGATCGGATGAGCGAGAATTATATATATATATATATATATATATAGGAACTAATCACAGGTACCAAAACAACAATATATTATAATTTGTAGATGTTATCTTGTAATACACTTTGAGTCTCTTCGAGAAGGGTTTATCAAGAACTCTTGAACTGCAGATGTTTTGCTATAAGAAGCCTTTAATCACCCCTGCATTTTCTGCACAAAAAGAGAATGAAAAGCATATCAGATCTTGCCATTTTCAATATTGTATCTGAGAGCAGAAGTTCCAATCAAAGACCAACTTGGTGATGAATGGTATTGAACTGAAACAAGTCGGGTCGATTCGCAGGACAAGCAGTGTAGTTTCTTCTTGGAGAAGGCATTCGTTAAGTTTCTTACGTGGGGCTAGTACTCAAGTAGAGGATGACAGTGAAAGTGAGACTGTCTCACAAGTGGGAGATATTGGGGACCGCACAATCCACAGCAACAGGTACAGTGAGAGTTGTAGCCTCCGGTTCATAGTGGATAAGGAGACCGAGAATGGAGTCGCACCCATTGCTGATTTTCAGTGTTGACAATGTTTCTTAACTCCAAAACTTCTTGAATGAATTATATTATTAACTGTGCAATGAGTAATGCCAGTTCATGGGCTTGATCACTTTACCATTTGATCAGTGTCTGTAATTCCTCATCTCTGAAATTATAGACCTCATAATACAAATCCACATTCTCCAATTCTCCTTGCCTTGGGGCTTTGATATGCAAGATGGTTCATAATCATTCATCCATCTATACTAGTTCAGTGAGCGATTATCATACAGGACATTAAATATACCTTGGTATAAAGAATTTATTCCTCAAAAACTTGAATGGTAGTTTGTAATTCAAAGTGAGCAACTCAACTTGATACAATTACCCATTGAGTCAATGAAGAACTCCATCAGCGGCGTCAGGGCCAGACTTGCTAGGAGAGATCTTATTCTAAAGAATTTTCCTTCTACGATTGCTGTATTTTCTTCCTGTCCAATATTACTTGATAAATCCAATATTTTGAAATTTAGAATCATTCAATCTGTTCAAACTTTAGTGTTTCGGGTCATCTACATGAGGATTCATCTAACGATAAAACCCGGGTGCAAGTATGCAGGTATGGCCTTTCTTACTTCTTAGGATTACATGAGTGATAGAACAGATTTTCCTATCCCAATTCATTCATGGAACTAATGCGCTGATTCAGATGTCATTGCTGCACAAAAACTATTTCCAATTGTTGCAGTGGTGTGCCATTGATTAGACCCCATCCTACATATCAAACTCTCAACACAAATGAAGACACTGAACTCACAAGATCAGATAGACAGAGAGTAGTCATTAGATGTTGATATAGTAGCAGTGGCAACAGTGATGTATGTAAATTACTCAGCCTCTGTGCTACCCACAGTAGCATTCGGTGGTGATTCATGTGTCAATGGATTGATACATTAGGTTATTGTTATATTATCATATTATGATTGATTAGGTTTCTTTGTTTTGGATTGAGAAAATTGAATTTGATATCCTGATTCATTGGTTGAAACTTAATCCAACATGCTAATAAGGCGAGTAAATGACCGTGTTAGAAATTGTTATCTATGTATATCTGAGTAACCAACGAGGGGTTGGGCTAGTGGCCAAGACCATGCATCAAGAAATGGAGGTCTTGAGTTCGAGTCCCTTCGCCTTATTGGCAACCCTTCAGGATTTATCTCGGCTTTCTTGATTAATCTCGGCTTTCCTGATTGTGTAGTATAAGGGGATTTACATGGCCCGGGGGACTTAGTTGGGTGCTCTAAGAGGCCCGGGAAAAAACACTTTTAAAAAAAAATTTAAGCATTCGAACATAAAATAAATTTTCTTATGATTTTCTGAGAATTTTTTTTCCTTCTAGCCAAACGGTGGAAAATCGAAGAGTTGGAAAAATTTTCCTAGAAAATAATTCCATTGGAAAAGTTTTCTTTTCCATCTTATTTACCATGCAAACAAACAGAGCCTTAGGGTTTTGTTCCCATTTAGATTTGAAGTGAATTTTCATTATTTCTTCAAGGTTTCTGGTTTTCCCTTCTTGATTTTTCTTTAAGCTTAACCTTGGTGGATTTTCATTCTTTTTAAAAAAAATTCTGTTTTTCCTTCATGGTTTTCTTTAAGAACCGTCTTAATTTATTCCAATTTGGGTTTGAATTAGAAGGAAACTGCTAAAAATGTATGCTTACATTTTTTTTCCAAAAGGTTTCTGGTTTTGTGATGGAGATGGGTTTTAGAGGGATCTTCTATTTAGGGGTATGTGGGTTCGTTGCAATTGCCTTCTCCGTGATTATCTAGAAATGGTAATGTTGGTTTCTTGAGTATGATGATGTTTGTGTGAAGCATCGATTTTGATTATGGAGATTCAGATAATGTTTGGGGAGATATGAGTCTGAAGCAGTTATTGTAACTTACTTTGAGGGGATTCAAGGAAGTGTCTTATCTTCTTCATTATTTTTTTTATACTTATGAGTTGGTGGTTTCTATTCTGAACTGAGTTTGATAGGAAAGCTAGAGTATACAAACAAGGGTTGTTGTCCAATATAGAGGAACCTATGTTTGATGAATTTCATGTGAAAAAAATTACAAGTATTTTTCGTTCATGGTTTTGTTGAGTTAATCTTTATGATATTAGATAACATTCTTTGAATTTAAATGCTTTCCTAATCTATTTTTCCCCCAAAGTTATGCTCTGTGTGGCTCAAAGCATTAGTTATTCTTTCAAATGGTCTAATTGGTGATTTCGTCTCTTTTGCAGGAATCTTAACATCAGATGTCATTACACTTGAGTCCATTCAAATTTTTAAAAGCCAAGCCAACTGTTTACTTTCATTGTCAAGGAGGAGACAATTTTAAGCTTTACCAGATGTGAAGGAAACACTCATATTCTATATTTTCAAGGGTGAAGAATCTTGGCAGGTTTGTAGCAAATGAGAGGAAATTTTGGAACTGCTACTATATTTAGCTGCTATTTGACTGAATATTTTGAATAGAAGACTGTATTACATGGCTTGCCATTAGTATTGTTTATAGATGCTGTGAGGTTTGATGAAACTCCCTTGTAATCGCTTGGGTAGAATCTGCGAGGTGATTTTGACTGACATAATTCAGACAAAATTACTACCATTCATTGTAGTGATGCTTAATGAAACTTATTGTTTGTTGGTTGTTCCTTATTGCTTCCTATAAACCTGAGACCAGGCCACTGAAAATTACTCTATTCTGATTTAAATCACGGGAAAATAGAATACCCACCAACTTTCTCCTAAATAGATTTTCCTTGTGTAATTTCTGACCACTAATCCGTTGCCATTATGCAAATTCATGGTTCAAGGCAACAAATGCACTCTTTTTGTTTACAATGTTCCTAACATTGTTTTGCCTTCTTTTGAAACCTTTTTACTCTTTATCTTTCCTGAAGAAATCTGGGACTCATATTAACATCTTCTTCTTTTTCTTGAAAATATCTGGGACTCATATGGTCAGTGAACAATAAGGCCGATTTATTGGCCAAGAATGGCGTCAACAAGGATACAGAATGTTGTGGATTAAGCTGTCTGGTGTCATTCTGTTCTTCTACTTGTTTTCTCTATTTTCTATTATATATTTCTTTTACTTACCAATCATAAAAATTATTGAAGTTTTCAAATGTTCTATGATGCCCATTAAAATTTTCATTTAATTGCATAGCCATCTTATTAAGTTATTATCAACACTCTGCCAGTATGGTATGCAAAATCCTTTCAGAAGTTGGAAGTTTGGTGATGTGTTAATTAATTTATGTTTCTTGTTCCATGTTCCATGCACCTCTTTGTCTTCTCTTTTCTTACTTATTCTATTATTGGGGGGCAGAAAATTATTTCGGGAACCACTGTGAGAATTTGCAAAACTTTTGGGTGGGTTTTATAGGGTAGGTCAAAAATATTATGACTAAACAAACATCTCTTGTGGTTGTAGGTCATCGGACTAAACTTTTATGTTCGTGAGGAATATTTAGGCACATAAAGGATTTTTTTGCAAAACTTTTGGGTGGGTTTTATAGGGTAGGTCAAAAATATTATGAGTAAACAAACATCTCTTGTGGTTGTAGGTCATCGGACAAAACTTTTATGTTCGTGAGGAATATTTAGGCGGATAAAGGATTTTTGGCTATTGGATACTGGTACATAACATCCTCGCCTCTTTGATTTCTTTGAAATTTTGATCCATACGCTGTTGGCTATAGCTAGCAGGACCCAAATAACGTTACAATGCTGCTCATTTTGTAGCTTAGTCCATTTATTGATAAGTTAGGAAATCACTGCTTGTGTTTAGGTCTCATGGAAATTTTTTGTTAGTTTCATTTTTCTTTTGACATAACATTTGTTTATGGATCTTGTTCTTGTCCCTAGATCTAGATTTCCCATCTTTCTCACTCATTTTTCATCATCATAAGCTAAAAATATTAGAAAATGAACATGTTCAAGACTGAGTGCGTTGTATAAAATATTGAAATGCAGATTTCTACACGAGAAAGAATGTCGTCTTTCTATGTCGTTACAGAAGGCTTTGGATTGATACTCTTAGTGCTCAGGAGGATCTTTGAATCATTATCAATTTGAATCTGATTGTTTTTTATGTCGACTGTTGCTTGCAGTGATCATAATAATTCGAAAAATTGATACTCTTGCATTGGCAGCAAAATTAGTGCAGTGATCATAATAATTTGAGAAAGTTGTAATAATATCATTGAGTGATTCCTTATAACCACTTCACCTACACGGCCGCACCAGTACCTCTATTACCTCTATAGGCTCCTTCCGCCTTGAGTTTTGGGATGTCAGTTGGGTGTTTGATCCATTTGTTTGGAGCGATATGTTTGGAAGTTGTTGGGATTTATTCAGATAAGTGGCTTCAAAAGAGAGCAATTCTCGATAATGACCTAAAGCAGGGGCGGAGCCACATATGTGTTTTTTTTTTTAACTATAAGTACACCTTGTAGTCTTTAAACATGGCAAATTAATTGATTGTTTACACGTTGTAATCTAAGTGTGGTAGACAATTCTGGCTGTAGTTTGGATTCTGACTTCCCAATGCCACTTGGGAATTTTGATTGCAGCTTTTGCTTGAGGTTAAGCATCAATGTGGTAATGTGTTGCTTATTCACATATTCAGGTGGCAATTCAAATAGGTTTCTCTGTGCCTGTGCTGCTTATTAACATATTCAAGTGGCAGTTCAAATAGGTGTCTCTGTGTCGTGGGTTGAGGCTTGAGATCCCCCAGGACTGCCCACAAATCTAAAATTATTAGGACTGTTCCCAAGTTTCCTCTAAGCCCCCCATTTGCCTTGCACGTGCCTGCCCAACTAGTATTCTATAAACTCTTTAACATTCAACAACCATGGTCATCTCACATGAGCAAGCAGTGATCATTTTAATTTTTGAAAACCACTATACAACTCATGGTAGACATGCCTGGCTATAAGCCCACCCAAGAGATCACCTAGACGATAATCAAGGCAATTGGATGATCTAGAATCAAATTCAAAATCCAAAAAAATAAAAAAAGAGGGGAATAAATGGCTTCATGTAATGATGGGTTTTCTGGTTCATTCACTTTTGCAATGTGATTGCATTCTGGATTAGTGAATTACAATTGAACCCACACCCTCACGCTTTGGACACAAATCACTATCGGATTAAGCTACAGCCCCATTTCCATGGTGCCTCCTCTTCAGATTTTTTACTAGATGGAGCAATGAGTTTTCGTGAGTACTGTCACTGGTACAAAATTGCCACATTTATGTATTGAAACCATGCCATTACTATGGGTAAAAGAAGTGATTCTTTACGTCACTATACTTGTGTGCCTTGTCACCATTTCACTTTCAACTGGGCTTAAAGAACACCAGATCCTCACAACTGCTAGTTGCATCAATAACATTAACCGTGGAAAAGGAACCCAGAAGGTTGAGACTAGTAGTTCTTCCCTTAATGCTAGTTGGCAAAGTCCATTGGCGTCGTACCAGAGACCTGAGATCGAATCCCGCCTATGTTTCTCTGGTAGAGGTCTACCTATTCCCTTATCTCTTTTAAATCAAGTTCTTCTGAGTTTGAGATAACAAAACTACATCAATACCACCATAGCTTGCTTGAATTAGAATTCCATATTTGATTTTTAAGGCACATTGAATTTCTAGATTCTCCCCAACATGATAGTTGGTAAAGTCCATTGGCGTCGTACCAGAGACCTGAGATCAAATCCCGCCTATGTTTCTCTGGTAGAGGTCTACCTATTCCCTTATCTCTTTTAAATCAAGTTCTTATGAGTTTGAGATAACAAAACTACATCAATATCAATACCACCGTAGCTTGCTTGAATTAGAATTCCATATTTGATTTTTAAGGCACATTGAATTTCTAGATTCTCCCCAACATGATAGTTGGTAAAGTCCCTTGGCATCATACCAGGGACCTGGGATCGAATCCCGCCCACTTCTATTGAAGTGGCCATTAGGGGATGAAGAAGAGGACACATCCTCAGGTGCAGATACAAGAATAAGCTCGTATGCCCACACCTACACACAAAAAAGTGAAAATTTAAAATGAAAAATGAAAAATATTAAGAAATAGTCACCATGAAAAAGTAAAATATTAATTATAAAATAAATTAAATGGATCACCTGAAAGGTGGAAACGAATCATTCGATGTTGTAGAAACTCTTACTATTCAAGTTATTATCAGCTACACTGAAGCTATTGATTAACTTAAAATGGATAATTCTACCCCAAGGTTGTTGGCTAAACCTAGGGAGGATTTACAAGATCTACATAATAACAATCTATTTCACAAGATCCATTAGAAATTAAAAAAATAGAGAGAATATATACAAGTGAGAACGAGTTCGTCAGAAGGGTCTGCATTTATTATCATCAATTCTCTCTCACTAATGAGAGCATTATTAACTAAGGAAAGCAGAAAACAAGTAGGCGGAGAGGAGAGACAGTGATAGGCTCCTCACATATTTGCCCAACTAAGCTAATTAAGCCCAAGGACAAGGGAAACATCTAACTCTGTAAATAAGAGTTTTATTTACCCTATACTAAATATATTCGGGAGTGTATTCCTCTCTAAAAGAATAAAAGAACGGTCCCGTTTATGTCTCACATTATGGTTTATTTAGAAACTCAATGATGTGGTGTTCAATAATGCACGTTCAGACCCATGGGAAGCTATAGCAAAGATTGAAAGCTATGTTCTTGAGCTACAGACTCGCTTGCCAAACATTCCAAGGCCAACCCCAGTCGAAGAAAGATGGAAAGCGCCTAAGCAAGGTTTGATTAAAATCAATGTGGATGGTGCCGCCCTCCAAAGTGGTTATGCAGCATGTGTCAGAGGAGTTGCTCGAGATTGCACGGGTGAAACCTTGTCTGTATTCCGAAAGGCCATCCTGGGAGGGAGTAGCCGCATAGCAGAAGCTGAAGCGATTAAGTTGGGGCTTAGAACAGCTATCAGGAATGGCTGGACCTGTGTGATCATCGAGTCGGATTCAAAAGAGCTAATCGACTATCTTCAAGGAGTTTCGGAGCCCCCCCACTGGGACACCCACTCTATTCTGCAGGATATCCATTTATTACAATACAACCACAGGGCGATTCAAGTTCAGTATAGCTTCATTAGTCGCAGGGGCAATGGCACAGCTCATACTATGGCCCAACGATCTTAATGAAAGCATCTGTAACCAAAATTCCAACAGCGAGTTCAACTGGGTGGAATCTTTTTACCCGGAAGAACCCCTCCCTGGTTCTGTAATACCTCTTAATCAATGATAAGGTGTGCTTTTACTAAAAAAAAAATGTTTGATACAAATCTCATTTCTATGATTTGTGTCAATGGCGCAAACATTATCCTCCTTAGTAGCTCTATTCCATGTGGAGGCAGCTCAGAAATGAAGGAAACAAGCTTCGTTGCACTTGCACGTGCATTTCCCCTAGCTTATAAACAAGAAAGAGAAGAACTTTAACAACATATGTAATTGAATATAAAATATGTAAGTCATTGATTATAGAATGGAAACAGAGAAAGAAAATTAGGGGTGTATTCGAGCCGGGCTAAGCCGAGCTTGGCCTTGCTCAGCTTGACTTGAAAGGGTTTACTCTAGGCTTGAAGCTTGGCTCGGCCCAAAATGGTGCTCGGAAAATTGGCTCGAAGCCCGGCCCGAATTGATTCAAGCACGAGCCGGGCTTGGCTTGGCTCGAGCTCGGCTTGAATACTTTGAAAAAAATTAAATAAAATAACAATAATTTATATTATATATATTGTCGCGACCCAAAACCCACCCTAGGAGTTAGAGTGAATCTTGGACGACTTATCATGGCGTACATGACTTGCTTGACAAACCATCCTGCAAAATACCTTGAGCATATACAAAGAGGACACAATAATGGAAGCATTAACTTAACATAGCACAGCGGAAGACTAACTAAACCTCTAAGTATATATACATGATCCAAGTTGTACAAAATGAAATAAAAGAAAGTGCGGACATGCCCGCCAAAAATACATGAGTATAACTCTCTCAAGCTCACCCAAAATCACTTAGAATCTACCACCTAGTAGTAGCCCTCTTCAGGAGGTTCCTCAACATACTCCTCCTCCACCCATGGGCCAGGAGCACAGATGTCGAAAGGAGTGGCAGCTCCCTCAGTACCTGCCGACATAAACGTACGGCTGAGCATGGAATACTCAGCGTGTACCAAATGCTAACCAATAGTCACAGCATAACAACAACGATATATAAAGCAGGAAGCAATTCATATAATGACATGAAAGTAAAACAGTTTTTATTCATGCTTGCATCACATAAAAGCCGATAAAACTCTTGAAATCATCGTGCACTTGACTTGACTTAAAATACTCTTTTCGTACTTGAAAAACTTGTCATGTCTGTCTAGCTTGTCTGTGATGCGTGTCATGTCATGCATGCTTGCTTGGGATTTAAACATGCTCATATAACTTGTGAGATACGCTTGTGAGATGCACTTGGGAGGGAAGGGAGACCATTCTTTCAATTATATGCACTTGAGAGGAAAGGGAGACCCTTTTTTCAAAGATTTGTACTTGTGAGTAAGGGGAGACCCCTCTTTCAATGTTTGTGTAAACTCCCTCATGTGCAATGCTTGTTCTTGTTCTTGTCGAAAGTGAGGCAAAACATATCGTAAGATATGTCCTACCTCTAAAACCTTATTCTTGAAAACGTCAGTAAACCATGTCATGCATGCCGTGCTCGTGGAATCATGTACATGCTTTCACTTGGAATTAAATATGACATTTGGGATTTCAACAATACATAGAATATCATAAATTTAAACAAGTAAATATTCATGCCATTTATAGAAAGGAATTAATCACACTATCATAATCCCTAGCAATTCCATACGCCTTTAAGCATACATTTCTTGATTTACAATTCATTTTCTTCACCTTGGCATTTCATCAAACATGTGGTGTGTATATTATTTGTTAAATCCTATACCATGCTTTTCTAGATGGGTTTATGTTCACAACATACACGTGTATTTATTATTGATACAATGTCCTTCCCATTCCATTCATCATCACACATCCACACGGCATCCATCGTCCATCATCCTCCATTCATTCATCCTATAGCATTTACATACTTAGATAGTAGAAAAGAATCATAAAAATGAAGAAAAGAAAGAAGAATATAAACTAGGAGGTAGCATAAGGTACCGACCTTGAAAAATGATGAGGAAGAACCCTCCAAAACGTGCGTGGAGTCGCTGCCCTAGCTTGGAGAACGTGCTCCTCGAGTACTTGAACCGTGAGTTTGAGGAAATCTAAGCTTGTGGTGATCTAGGGTTTTCAAATCCTTTGATTCCCTCTCAAGTTGGAAACCTAGGTTAGAAATCCCCTTTCTCCTCTCTCCCTTCTCTCAAAATGCTGCTAAGTGGAGTGTGTGGGAACCTAAAGCTCGAGCAAGCCTTAATAGGCAAGGGTAAAACGCCCACATGACGAAAAAGCCCTTAATGAAATTCTACAAAACGCGATATACCGATCGATCGGTGGTCAATACCGAGCGATCGGTCGCCTACCGAGCGACCGGTGTTTTTGACCGAGCGATCGGTCAAAAACATGCTCTCTAGAATTTTTCCTCATACAAAAAAGTGCACCAGTCGATAGCTACCGATCGATCAGTTGTGGACTGATCGATCGCCAATATGGACCGAGCGATCGGTTCTCTACAGGTTTTGACGCTAAGTCTATTTTTCACCCATCCCTACTACTTGGACTTATCCTACTTCCCTTTTGACCTCTTCTAAACATGACTAGGACCTTTTTAAGGCTTATAGACATTGTTAAATAATTTATTTAATTAATTTTAACATTCTTGAAACAATTCTCAAAGTTTCCAATTCTCATTTCATGCAATTGGAGATTACAAGGCATCATGCCTTGACACACATTCGAAGACATATATAAAAAGTTTCGGGGTTCTACATATATATATATATATATATTATTTTTTATTTTTTAAAATAATATTTGAGCTGAACCGAGCTCAAACTAAATCAAGCCTCAATCGAGTCGGGCTTTGAGTTGGGCCGAATCAAATAGGCCTTGGCTCGTGCTCGGCTTAAACATTTTTTAAGCTTGATTGCTAGGCTCCGCACGGCTCGGCTCGGCCCGATCGGGCCTAAAAATCAAGCTTGAGCTCAGCTTGATCGAGCCGAGCCAAACAATCAAGGTTGCCCGGCTTGTATACATCCCTAATGAAAATCATACCATAATGGTTGTCTGAAACGCTGGTAATATATTATGAAATTTTGCAATACACACATATAAAGTTAATGATTTATATTTGCAAGGCACCTAATATCTTAAATTCGTAGTAGGGACGTGTGTGTAAATAATTGAATTAACGACACCAATTAGATCATCTCTTTTGAAATATATATTAAATTGTGGTCACTGAGAGCCAACTTCTATATTAGATATTTTAAAATGGATACCATTTTTTTAAAATAATAAATAAAACAGTAATAGTCCCTTTTTTTTTGGTGGGAGATACAGAAGGCTTTAAGGACCCTCATGGACAAATTGAGGTCTCCTTTCGGCCAGCACTTTCCTACATTTCCAGGGATTTAAAAGATGGTGCCGGTAATCTTCATTGACACCAAAACTCATACTATGGCTAGCGAGCTTGTGAGCAAACGAGTTGGCGGTTCGACTGATATGGCTAACAGCATAGTGAGGGATTTTGCTGAGCTCCTTTCTGATGTCCCCATTATCGTTGCGATCTCAAATGGCTCCTTGATCTCTAGGTGATTGGTGAGCTTCACCAGAACTTCCGACTCTAGAGCAAACTTGCCATCCTTACGAGGTTCCTAATTCAACCGCATTTCATAGAGCGACTGCCTCGGCAATAAGGGCCGATCCTCCGGGTATGGCCTGGAACTTGCCCAAGAGAATGGTCCCTTTGTAGGTACGAGCTATGGATCCTAACCCGCCTGCTTGGGTTTGGGGATTATATGTGCCATCAGATGTGATTCTGATCCAGCCACTAGGAGGATAATTCCGTTGTCCCCTAAGATTACTGGAGCAAGCCAGACCCGAAACAAGTGTGTCGCTTCTAGCCGTCAACACCTGAATGCTCTCCTGGGCGAGATTTTCAGCTTGATGAATGATATTAAGCGGATCAGGAGGGACCCACTTAAATTAGTTGTCATTCTGATTTTTCCAAATGCTCCACATAAGTGACACACAGATGGTGATGAAGGAGGTTCTTTGCTGCTCCGATAAAGCTTGATTGGTCCATTGTTGGCACCATTCCTTTAAACTTCTTGCTTCTCCCTGATCTGTGCGGATAGAAAGCGAGGAGCCCCACCAAACACTACGAGCAACTTGACAATCAAAAAGAATATGGGTAATAGCCCATTGAACACTATAGATGAGATCAAAATGAATTTTAAAAAAAGGGCAGTATAGACTTGTCAATATTGAATGACCGATTATATTTTATAAATATAAAATATTTTTTTACAACAAGTCATTTTTTCCCAGGAACATGGTTGTATTCATGTAAAGAAAAACCTTCATTTTATCTTTAAAACAACATATCAAGTTGATTACCAAAACAAGGGGCAAAGTTGATGTGAAGCGAGGAGAGGAGTTGATGATCAAGTTCATTACACAAGACAAGTAGTAGTTGCCATTTGAGTAATATAAACCGGAATGAAAAATCATCGACTCTCATAGGAAACAACAAACATGTGGAGACGATGATCACCTTGTGGTGTTATTGAGTTTACCAAAAAAACTAAAGCCTTTGGGTGTGTGTTAGTCCCATATCGGATAACTATCCAAGCATGCTGTCCCTTATAAGTTCCTTGGCGCCTCAAATGGTTGGTATCTGTTTTGAAGAGCTCTAGGGTGAAGCTTATTTGGGCTGCATGCCTGCATGTGTGGTGTGTTGTTTGCATGCTGTGTGTGTGTTTGCATGGGTGGTGTGAGTCTTTCCTTCAATTGCCTTCAATAATCACCTTGTGGTGTTATTGAGTTTACCAAAAAATATCAACATGCTTGGATTTAATTAACAACAAAATAATAAGAATAGAGTTCCGATTAGAGGACCACCCCAAGGTCCTCTTCCAAGCTGACCACCCAATCAAATTTCAACACATTGGAAAAGAGAAATAAAGTTAGAATAAAATAACTGTTAGGTGTCAATTTGCAATTGGGTGATCAGTTTGGAAGATGGCCTGTGGTCCATTTTCCATTTACCATAAGAATAACCTCTTTAAGGGGGTTAACCTATATTAACAACATAGAGTTGGTTTAAGATAGATAGATAGATATTCATTCATTCATTCTATACCACTGGTTAAGTATAAGCAAATCTTTCCATCTAACTTTACCTATGACTTATAGTTACAGACCTAGCTGCACACGACTCTTACTACTTACATTCTATGCAAGTGTGTCAATCAACCTGAACACCCATGCATTCACCCACATACGTAACACAATAATGAATCAGTGTCTAGGGATACTCCCAAGGTGTACTCCTAAATCCTAACCGTTTATCTCAGTTATTGAACGATTAAGATTAGAGCTGATGTGACATTAAAAAAGACAAAATAAGTCAATTCAAATCGACCTTTAACGGTTGGTTATAAACGGTTAGGTTTAGAGAGTATATTTGGGAGTACCCATAGACGACTCCACAATAATACGCATTTAAATGGGGTCAAGACATTATGCGGTAACTGATTCTCTTGTATAAGGGTATTATATACTTTTCCCATCCGATTCTTCAGTCGGATGGGAAAGGCAACGGTTATACGAATGAGGCACAACCCTTTGTAATATGTGTCATTCTAATGAGACAGGATCACAACCAATTGCAATTGAATTCAAGAGAATTTAATTGCATATGTGGCATGTGTGGATTGGAAGGGAAAAAAATAAAAAATTGAATTTCCTGCCTTTTTTTCCCTCATCCAATCCACACATGCAATTGAATTCAATTGCAATTGGATGTGATCATACTCCATTCTAATCGACTCGACCCTTATACATTATTTAAATTAGCAGGTGGCACATGCGATGCACGTGAGAGCTAGGGGAAGGAGTTAACCACATTTAAGAGGAGTTAAAAGAGACACGTGTTAAACCGCAGGTGCAATTCGCGATTGGCTGTGATTCTATTATTTAAATAGATAGATGAGCAAGAGATAGTTTGAGAATTAAAGTAAAACATTAAATCAATGTTTTGTTTTATATAAGGGTAATTTGGGAATTTCGGAAAAATTAGGCTACGCTGCCTCTCGCATTATAATAGTAAAGATGACTCGAAATTATCTTTATGCTGCGTTTGTTTGCACGTAAATGGTTTTACGATGTAAATCATTTACGAAGGGAAAACATTTACGGTAAAATGTGATTTTTTTCATTCAATTTTTGTTGTGTGGTTGCATTTTTGAAAATAAGGCGTAAATTTTTTTATAAAGAAAATGAAAAACTGGCAAAAAATAAATAAATTATGAATAAAGGTATTTTTGTAATTTTTAAAATACTTATAAAGAGGTTAGTATTTTATGGAATAATGACTTACGAGTTTTTGAAATGTAAGTCATTTTTCAGAAAAGTGGATAATTTTTCATAAAACATTTTATTTACGAAAGATTTGACGTACAAACAATCAAACATAATTAATATTTCCATGAAATTAATTTGTTTTGCCCTATTTTACGTGGAAACAAACGGAGCATAAGTTGTAACGACATTCCAAAGAGGGGTTGCATCGCCCCCACAAGTCGAACACATATTAAAAAAAAATTTACTCTAACGGTTATAGTTCTTAACCAGAGTTAAAACAACATTTAAAGAGGCATTTGTGTAGTAATTGAGAGAACCACGAGTATATTTAAAGCTGCCCACCACCCCGAGCTCATTTCATCAGAATTCACTCGCAGCTCCGAAGAAGAGCAGCTGGCAATCCAAGCAACGGTCGTTAGAATTCGAATTTATCTGAGACGTCCACAACGGTCACCTTCGTCATCTTCATTCCCCAGTTCGTCCTCAACGGTCATAAGAAGAAATCGCCAGCTCAAATGGATGGTTTCAAGAACAATCGCCAGAAAGAAGATCTTGGTCCAGAGCAACGAAGCTTCTGAATCGATCCTCTCTTCTGTTCTTGTTTTCTTTTAAATGGTCGAGAGAATCAGGGTTTGTATTAAAAAAAAATGGCAAATCTCGGAGGAATTTGAGACCTTCAGGTTTCAATTGCTCAAACTTAGAATTCTCATCGCTAAAATAGTCTCTTCTTGTTTTCGTTTCCAAATCCGCCTATTAAGATCCCATTCCATCTCTTCTCTACTTCGTCTGTCCTTGTTTTCTTTTCCATTCTTCTTTTAAATGGTATTCGACAGGTCTTGCAGGTGAGAGAGGAAATGTCGAGGGAGAGATCACGTTATTTGGAAGCCATGGTAAGCATTTCTTCTTCCTCTTTAACGATTTTTGGAATTCTACGGTTAGTGTTTCTTTTCCCTTTCGGTTGTTGCTTCTGTTTTAGGGAATTAGGGTTTGTATTCATAAAAAAAAATTGGTGATATTTTGTTTTCTTCATTTCGAGTAATCTGAGGTGGGGTTTGTCGGCAATTTACTGTGAGGTGAACGCAATGGTGGAAGAGTATCAACAGGCTATTTCAGTGGCAAATTTTGGAGGAATTCGAGACTTTCAAGGTCTGTACCCGCGGCTTTGCTTGAAGAGCTCTCCTCAGGTTTCAATTTCTCAAAATTTTCTCAAAATTAGAATTCTCATAGCTAAAATAGAGACTTGTACATAGTTAATAATTTTTTTCCTACTTCTAAACAGAAACTGCATTGTTTATGTTCTCTTGTTTAAAATTTAGGAGAAATATGTTCAATTACAGATTTCCAAGGCACAGGCTACACAATACACATCCGAGCTGTTAACTAGCATCAATGTTTTTAATACTGATATAGAGAAATATGTTAAATTACAGATATCGGTATCGAAGTAGAGATGTCCAGTTTCTTTTTGTCATCTTGGAATTAATTAGGAATACCAAAATCCAAGTCCCCAATAAATTTAATATGCTCATAATAGTGACATATTTATAAAAGCCTATATAAGTTGTCTTCAAAAGGGGGTTAAAAAAGCAGATTTTTACTTGAGATATTATGTAGTGACGATTAATTGTTTTGGTATCACAGTAGTTTTGAATTAAGAGGTATCATTTTAACATATCTAGGTGATTTCAGGTTTATGAGTCTCTAGAGCATCGGCTGGTTGTTGCAGAGGCCAGCAAAACCCATATACTGTGGTATGTTATCCCGCATGATGGTAGTGCAGAAGCTACTTAAAAACCAGGAAAAACATTTACCGTCCAGTTTCTGAATGTTTGATTTGAATTAATCTGTATGATGGCTTGAATTGTTTTTCACTTTTTCAGCTAATCAGTAGTTTGAAGTTCAATAGTTATGTTCAAATATGCAGTCTTTTTCAAATCCTTTTCTTAAGCTCTCAACTGAATGAAGCCTGTAAATTTACTCTGAACCATTTCACATTGTCATATGACTTGGCTATATCCTTGTGTAGGACATGCCATAATATCAAATATCACTTGCCCATGAGATCGAGGCTCGCTTAAAAGCTAAATGTGATAAGTTAGCTGACGCCTTTGAGATGGACGACATCGGTAGGTCTTAAAGATTGAATTCATGCACAAATATTGTTATATATATATATATATATATATATATTGACATATGCCTAATTGTACCCCTACTTCGATGCTACAGATTCTTGACCCAGTAATCAAATTTCAATATATATATATATGTTCACATACTCCTAATTGTACCCCACCTTTAATTATGCAGATTCTTAACCCAGCAATCACATTTCGAGGGCTCGGCTTTCATGAAGGTTCTCTTTTTCCTTTTTTCAGTCATCATAATTTTTCCCTCCTAATCGAGTACCTATGAAGAATCCATTTCCTGAACATTTGAAATTCTACTAAGACAAGGTTTATGAACAACGAAAATAACAGAATGGTGGGAGTGTTACAACTGGGCCCCTACTACAACTTCTTGACATAATCTCTCATGTTGATTATCCTATTTCGTTTTGGGTAAGGATGAATAATGAAGTTAGGAGAATAAGTCACTTCTATGCAGCTTGCAGAAAAGTTTGTAACACTCCAATCACTGTCGGAGCTAAGGTTTCTTATAGTGAAACTAAGGTAAAGCTCCTACAAGTTGCTAATCTAGCAACTAAAAAACTGTCTGAAGGAACTAGATTAAGAAAATATGTCAAGTATTTTGTTGTTATTACATTTGATGAATCCCTTACTCTTTGTATAGACCTTTTAATCAACCACCTTTATAATGGCATATATTGGAAACAACAAGCCTTCACTCTACTATCCTAAAAGCCACAAACATTCAATTCCAAATGCAACTAACTCTGAACCCCACATAGGTGCAAGCACCCCATTTTTGCACTCCCGTGAGCTCAGAGGTGCCTTGAGTTCGAGAGAGAGAGATCCACCCCAAAATTCCATCCTTTTAATAAATGACCAAAATACCCTTTTCAAAAATGATCAAAGTGCCCATAGTTTTCATGACTAAAATACACTAACTTTCTTTTGGCCAAAACATCCCTTATCCCATGTACCTTAATGACCCATTTTTGATAAAAATAAAAACCCTATAACCCAATTTTGCCAAACATACCCTAACCCACAACCCAATATTTATTTTCAAAACCCATGACCCATCTACTAACAACCCATGAACCAAACCCACACCCATTTAACCCATATCGAAAACCCACAAAACCAAAAAGCCCAGGACCCATTTTCCCTATTCATGGTTGATCACTTCTTTCTTTTTCTTTAAGCCCAAAATTTCCTCTCCTATGTAAGGAGAAAAAGTCATATTGACAAAAGGGTTTAAATTATCCTCTCTTTAACCCTATAACACAAATCAACACTACAACCTATCCTATCCAATAACCTACAACCTATATCCTACCCTGCCCTACCCTAGAACCTACCAAGTCCCATCCTCTCATGCCCTATTGCCAATAGGGGTTCACACCCCCTCTGTATAAATAGGGACTTCCACACTCAAGGTTCTTCATACTCTCACACCCTTTGAAACCCTGATAGATGTCTACTTCCTCTTATTAGTCAAACCCACATAACCCCTTTACACCCCAAAGCCACACACCCAAGACAGCAAGCCATACAACCAAGACACCCATGTCTCACACCCTAACAACCCCTTAAGATCCTCACAACAAACCCTTTCTCTTCTCACTCACGTCTCACTCCCCTTCTCTCATATTTCCACTTAACCACAAAATCTTCTTTCTTTCCCTTGCATAATTCACATCACTTCCCCATCTCATACTTGATACATCCACCCCCAACAACTCTTGGGACTTCTCACAAACAAAACACCCAAACCCCTTTACTCTCTCCTTACGGTTTGGATTCACACACCTCCAAGAGACCCAAGCCTCACACACAAACAACCCCCTTTGAGCTCTCTCTTTCACCCCATACTCTCCCATGTGTCCACCTCTTTTTCCATTAAACCCCACTTTCTCTAAAGCCTCACTCAACCTTATTTTCCTCCCTTCTCTCTCTCTCTCTCTAAACTCCTACGGTTTGGAGGCCCACCCTCTCTCTCACCCTCTTCACCATCTCAGATTCAAGCAACAGTAGCAACTCTTTTCACCATCTCGGGCTCAAGCTTCAACAAATCACCTTTTTGTCATCTCGAGTTCAAGCAATACCATCAACTCCATTCGCCGTTCACCACATCATCATGTTGTCTGCAATCCATAGCTTTGAGCATTTCTTGCGAAGTTCAAACCAACTAAATCAGAACAATGAAGGCTTTGTTAATTTAGGTAAGGAATTGAGTGCTTGCTAATGGCTTGATCTTGTTGATGTTATTTAGTGACTATTACGTTTTATTCTCACTGTTTGGTGATTACAGTATGATCGCTATTTTGATTTGATTCTTTTTTTTTTGGCTTGCCAAGAGCCTAGTATTTTAATGGGGTGTAACATGTTTTTCTAACCAACTATAGGTTCTGTAACATCTACGTTTTGAGGTCTTTAATGGGAGTTTTAAGCCCAGATTTTTAAGGTGTTTCAAGCTTAGGAACTGGGCGCACAGTGGGTTCAAACCCAGATTTTTTAAGGCTTTTATATGCTTAAAACCAAGGAACTGCGGGGTTTTTATATTCTGATTTTAGATGTTGTATTATGGGGTTTAACCCAGAATTTTTTGACCTTTTATGGTCCAAAAATCTGATCTTTTACTGGGGTTATTAACTTGGGTTTTAAGGATTTGTCAAAATGAATGATGGCTACAAAATTCAGATTTTGCAGACTTAGAAATTGGATCTCCCATCCAGATTTGTAGCTTTATTAGGAGGGTTGTAAAAAAATTCAGATTTTTGGGACTCCTGAACCCAGAGTTCTAGCATGCAGTAAGGGGGCTTCTTAAACCATTTTTGTGTTTTGAGGGACTGCCATACCTGATTGAAGGGCTGCACAGGGAGGTGTTTAACCTAGATTTTGTTGCTGTAATGGGGTTAAAAACCAGATTTTTTAAGGCCTTTTAATAAGGCTACAAATTTGACTTGGATGAATGGGCTTAACCCAGATTTTTAAGGCCTTTATAGGCTGAAAATCTGACTTGCATGAGTGGGTCTAACTCAGGTATTAGTTTTAGGTATTCTATTTTTTAGAATACCTAAAACTTGGGGTTTGGCTGGACCCCAAACCTTTACCTTTTACAACTGGAGCATCATTTTATATAAAATGAGACAGCTCTACACAAAATTGATTCATGTACAAAATACAATCTCTAGTGAAGGTTGAGATGTCAGTGTTTGTCTTTTTTATCTCTGAGATTGATCTACCTATGATTTAATAATAACTCAACTCATTCCCTGTAAATCTTGTGGCATCACTAATTTGGGCAGTTAAGAGAAGAAGACTATACCCTTTAATGGAAATAATCGGCAGATCAGAGAAGACTATACCCTTTAATGGAAATTAATCCCAATACTGGTATTGAGAATAATCTTTTTTCTGGAGTGCTTTGTTCTGTTTGTGTGGGTAGAAATCCTTTTGGGGTCTGACAAATCAAGAACCATGTTCTTAGTCTGCTAGATCTCTTCACCTTTTTTCATCTTGTTGACTGCCTATTCCATATGTCTTTGTCCTTAGATCCCTATTTCACCAATGAAATTTATTTCATGTCTCTTTCCTTCCTCATTCAATCACATGCATCCATACATTAGCTTTACATATCCACCACACCTATGGATATCTGATCTAGGCTTATGTTTGCCTTTTTAAGGATTTTCAGTTGACTGTATGTATGTGAATTTACTTGACTGTATGCAATTTCTTTCCTTCTTTTTAACTTCTGTTTTGGGTAGTGGAGCTCTTAGTTAGAATGTATTAGCATGAATTTGCTTTAGATGACTCTATTTCCCTCCTTCAAGGACCATATATGCTGTATGCATTTGGGATTTTCTTTGTTCTAGTGTTGTAATGGGAAGAAAAATGAGGTTATCTTTGCTTTAGATATTTTTGTTGTAATTGTGCTATTAGTTAGCTTTGACTTTCCGATTTTAGCCGCTTTAAGCATGCACAAGTAGTCTGCAGAAACCATATCTAATGTCCATGTCTAATAGTGATGGTAGATAGTGGTGGATTGCGAGTGCCCCGGTTCAGCTCTAGGCTGAAGTTGTGCTACTTGTATGGAACTATCGGGATGTTTAGTAATAGTTACATCAATGAGGTAATAATTGACCTCCTTTTGTTTGTCTTACTTTAAAATAAAAATATTAATTTTTGGATTTTGTTGCTTGTAGACTCATGGGGCCAAACACGTCCTATTGTTTCCAGTAGGACAAGAATTGGGTGCTGATCTTCTGGGAGAGTATTTGGCTCGAAACATCGTTAGTTTTATTGTGACATACTTTTTTTAATCATTTATCTAGTGTTGGTATTTAGATTAGTGAATAAATCATTGGAGAGTAGATGTCTTGCTTAAAGGAAATTCCCTTGTAGTGACTCAATCTGAATACTGCCTTCTTTTTAGTTCTTGCAGTTTTTCTTATGGGCCATTAACCCTAGGCTGCATGTTGCTCTCGGCTGTCCTTCAACTTTCATATGTGCTGCTGTCATTGATTGCCTTCCACTCTCGGTTTCATTCACGGTAAGTTTATCGTAATTAGAATATTGCAAAGCTCTTTTATGTTGGTTATTTAATTTTAGGATTTTGTTGCTTGTTGACTCTATGGGCCATACACGTCCCCACTGTTTCAAGTACAACAAACACTAGGGTGTGGGCCCATCCTAAAGTATTTGTCTTTGTGCCGAGTTATATAATGGTAAGTAGATGTTCCTCTTATGGGAAGTTCCATTCTAGTTTCTAAATCCGAATACTACATTGTCTTAGTTCTTATATTTATAAGTCTGATTTTTTATATTATTTCTTTCTTCAAAATTTTCAATTTAAGAAACTAATTTTTTAAACCTTTTTTATGTACTCATTCATTATACGACTACATCATGTGAGTTATATGGAATAGAGCAGGAACCGCGACTACTGCTAATGGGCCATTAAACCTACGTTGCAAGTTGCTCTGATATGCTCTTAAGCTATCGTCTTTGTTGTTGTCGATGACTGCCTGTCGCCCTTGGCTTTAGACCCGGTGAGTTCAATGTAATTATAATATTATAGTGCTATTTTATGTTAGTTAATTAAATCATAACACAAATTGATAGTCTAAAAATTTATTGTTTTGTCTTATTTTAGATTAAAAATATTAATTTTAGAATTTTGTTTCTTGTAGACTTATGGGGCCGTACACGTCTCATAGTTTCTAGTATGACAAACATTATGACAAACATTGTGCTGTGGGCTCCTGGCGAAAGTGTTTGTCCTTGTGCTGATCTTGTGGGGAAGTATATGGCTAGAAATCTCGTTAGTTTTATTATGGCATTTTTGTTTTTATCATTTATCTAGTGTTACTATTTAAATTAGTGTGTAAATCAATGGTGGGTAGATGTCTTGCTCAAGGGAAATTTCCTTTTAGTGACACGATCTAAAACTGCCCTCTTTTTAGTTCTTGCAATTTTGCTTATGGGCCATTAACCCTAGGTTGCACGTATCTCTTGGCTGCCCTTTAACTTTCGTCTGTGCTCCTGTCGATGATTGCCTTCCACTCTCGGTTTCATTCCTGGTAAGTTTATTGTAATTAGAATATTGCAATGCTCTTTTATGTTTGTTATTTAAATTTAGGATTTTGTTGTTTATAGACTCTTGGGACTGTACACAACTCCCTGTTTCTAGTACGAAAAACATTGGGATGTGCGCTCCTCCCCAAAGTATTTGCCTTTGTGTCGAGATTGAAGGGGCGTATATGGCTAGCAATTCCCCTAGTATTATTATGACATATTTCTTGTTATCATTTATCTAGTTTTCGTATTTAGCGTAGTGAGTTAAAACAAAGGTAAGTAGATGCTTTTCTTATAGGAAATTCCATTCTAGTTACTTAATCTGAATACTACATCATCTTAGTTTGACTGGTTTTATGTATGATTTTTTATCTTCTTTCTTTCTTCAAACTTTTCTATTTAAGACACTAATTTTTTGCACTTTTTTTTTACTCACTCGTTATACAACTACACCACGTGATCTATATGGAATGGGGCGGGAACCGTGACTTCTGCTAATGAGTCATTAAACCTAAGTTGCAAGTTGCTCTCAGCTGTCCTTTAGTTATCGTCTTTGCTGCTGTCGATGAGTGCCTTTCGCCCTTGACTTTGTACCTGGTGGGTTTATCGTAATTGTAATATTGCAAGGCTTTTTTATGTCAGTTAATTGTATCATAATACAATTGATAATCTGGAAATTTAAAGTTTCTTACTTTAGAATACCAATATTAATTTTAGGATTTTGTTGTTTGTAGACTCGTGGGGACGTACACGTCCCACTATTTCTAGTAGGACCAAAATTGGGGTGTGAGCCCAAGCCCAAAGTGTTCGTCCTTGTGCCGAGATTGTCGGGGCGTTTATTGCTAGCAATCACCTTAGTTTTATTATGACATACTTTTTTTTATCATTTATTTCGCGTTATTATTTAGCTTAGTGAGTAAATCAATTGTGATTTGATGTCTTCGTTAAGAAAATTCCCTTCTTGTGAATCTATCTGAATATAGTCCTCTGCTTAGTGCTTGCACTTTTAAGTCTTATATTTTTATATTTCTTCTTTCTTCAATATTTTATTTGTGTGAAACTGATTTTGATTTTTTTATGTACTCCTTCATTTACAACTACACCATGTGAGCTATATGGAATGGTCGGGAATTGCCGCTTCTTCTCATGGGCCATTAACCCTAGGCTACACGTTGCTCTCGGTTGCCCTTCAGCTTTCGTCTGTGAAGTTGTCGTTGACTGCCTTTTGCTCTCGAATTCATACCGGGCAAGTTTATCGTAATTATAATATTGCAGTGCTATTTTATGATAGCTAATTGTATCGTAATACAATGGATAATCTAAAACCTTACAAGATTAATCTTACTTTAAAATAAAAATATTAATTTTTGGATTTTGTTGGTTGTAGACTCGTGGGCCCATACACGTCCCACTGTTTCCAGTATGACAAACATTGGGTGCTGATCTTGTGGGGGAGTTTTTGGCTAGAAACATCGTTAGTTTTATTGTGACATACTTTTTTTAATCATTTATCTAGTGTTAGTATTTAGATTAGTGAATAAATCATTAGAGAGTAGATGTCTTGCTTAAGGGAAATTCCCTTGTATGACTCAATCTGAAGACTGCCCTTTGTTTAGTTCTTGCAGTTTTTCTTATGGGCCATTAACCCTAAGTTGCACGTTGCTCTCCGCTGCCCTTCAACTTTTGTCTTCCTTCCACTCTCGGTTTCATTCCCGGTAAGTTTATCGTAATTAGAATATTGCAAAGCTCTTTTATGTTGGTTATTTAATTTTAGGATTTTGTTGCTTGTTGACTCTAGGGGCCATACACGTCCCCACTGTTTCAAGTACGACAAACTTTGGGGTGTAAGAGTCTAATTTACACTAATTTCCTTCAGTAGACGTTACAATGATCTAGAGCCATTAGCCAACAATGTAGTTCATGACTTCTTTGTAATTTTTTGCTAAAATTCTAAATCCACCACAGGAACATCATTTTCAATTTGTATATGAACAGAAAAGTTAATCTAAATTTCTGAATTTTCTTGCCATTCTTATATTTATTTTTTTGATGGTTAAATTATTTATGTAATATTTCCTTTGTGTGTACTCGCGCACACACACAGTATACAAGGTTACATGTATTATAATCTTCATTAACTTTTTGAATCTTTTGTAATTTTTCATATTTTATTTATTTGTCAAGAGCGTAAGGCCTCATGTCCTGAGGCTTACGCCTCACACACCTTGAGGTTCTAATGCCTCACTTCACGCCTACGCCTTCAAAAACGCTAATGCATATAAAATCAGAAGATCACTTCTGTGATTGTTGTCTGACAGATTGTAGACCTGGGGGATGATTCTTCCCATACATATTCTCCCTGTGCTGGGTGCTGTTGCATTTAAGCTCCACCTCTATTAAGATATGCATTACACAGATTCTATTTTCAGTTTATGGCCGTATGTAGGAGTGGCAACGGGTTTCGTCGCCTATTAATAATATTCTCAACCCGAACCTGACCTGTTTATAAGCTTGTTGAAAAAGGCTAACCTGAACCCAATCCAGTAATGAACCCCTCAATCCTTGCTAGCTTGCTTAACCTATTCAAAATAAATTAGTTATATTCTATATAATAACATTTGAATGTAAAAATAATAGTTGATATATTTTATTCAGTATATAAATCTTTAATTATTACTAAATTAATTATGTATTATGACTCGTTGGATCCGACGAGCCCAACTCAACCCAATTATAAACGGGTTGAGAAAACCCTACTCATAATTCGGGAGGGTTGACGGGCTGGGTTAGAAATTGCCACTCCTAGTCATATGGTTGCAATACCTGTTTCTTCAAGACAAGATTGAGTTATTCATTATATTTATTGATCTTTATAATTTTGATTTGGTTGGCCCAAGCAAATCATGCATTTCCAATAGTCATGACTCATGATTTGATCTTATAACTATCAAAATGCTACCCTAGTCGTATGGTTATGAAGCATGCTGTCCCAAAACAAGATTAATTATTATTGGCCAACAACAAAAGATCAAATCCAAGACATTATAGCCAATATGCACATTTTATATGTACACAGTTTAAAAATTGTTAACTCAGAAGCACACATATTGGTTGATGTCATTTGTTTGCTACAGTATACCATCATTAGGTCTTATGTCACCTTAATCATTTCTGCATTTTCCCTTTAAGCACATGCTTCTCTCTCTCTCTCTCTCTGTAGTGAGAAGCTTAACTTTATTACAAGAAGGAAAAAAGAAAGTGCCAAAGGATTTTTTTAGTGATACGAGCTTGAAGCCTTGAACAAAAGTTTAACTAGTAATGTTCACTTTTCAGATTGGGCAAGAAATTTTGTAATATCTCAACATTAATCTGAACTGTGGGTCTTTGTTTTTGTTTTTGATCTGTAAAAGAGGGTCATATATTAAGGGGAAAAATTTGTACAAAAAGATTCACCTATATATATCTGAATCTTAGACCTAACTGAACAAAAAAAAAGTGGATAAAAAGAAGGCCTCTGACCAACTAGAACATACTAACCCCTATCAGCAGAAGGAACTAATGAAGCTGAAACAAAACCCAATCCACCCATAACCCATTCTTCATGTTGGAACTCCAAAACAGAAGAAAGTTTAAATACGCAAACTAGATTTTTTCGTTGAGTTATGTAGAATTTCTCAAACGCCCTTCTATATCTTTCCTTCCAAAGGAGAACCAAATGATCTTCATGAAAGATGAAGGAAGTACCCAAGTAACACCAATCGTGGATAATAACTGGTTCGGGATCCAATACAAGAAAGAGCAATCAAGGAGGAGGTGGCTCAGCATTTTTGCTTTCTATTTGACCTTTTTAATATTATCGGCCTTTGCTACTTGAAAGCTAGGCTTGTGCATAGTCACCAAGTCAGAGTTCAAAATTTTTCGGCTAGGCCTAAGTCAAGAAAAAAAAATTGGAAAAATTCGGAAAGAAATTTGGGAAAATGTTGGTAATGGAATTTTATTTCCTAATTATAAAAAATATAAATAAATATATAATATCATTTATTTATTCACGACCTTTTAAGATAGTCCTGAATAATTTATGTTTAATTTGCTTTTAGAAAAGTTTATGATTTTTCTTAAAAGTCGCAAATTCTTTATGAATAATTGTTTGACAAAAAATTTGAGTTATTCGGGACTTTTTGAAAAAGATGAAGAGCTTTGTTACTATGGTCTTGTGTTAACAAGGAGAATTCTTAATGCTGCAATTCATACCTGATTAATGAGCCAAACTGATACATTGTATTGGCTAGGTTCATCAATTTTTCGTTAATTGTTTTTGTTATCAAATTATATCTATATATATATATATCTTGGCTCTGTTTACTTTAACTATATATTTCTATTTGTGGCATTCAGAGTTGTTGAGCAGATCAATGGTATTCAGTGACCATGCCTTTTTTTTTTTTAATTCATTTTTTTGGGGGAAGGTATTATCTTGCTTTTTCTAAGCAGTAATTCCCTCGCCCACTACAAAAGAAAAAAAGAGGTCTTTGCTTGCGAATGTAATATCTTCTCAATTCTGCATGGCCTTGTGGGAGCTTGATATGGAAGTAATGCCATTCTTGTAGTACAGGGTATCTTGCACCGGCTAAAGATTATTTAGTTTTATGCAATATATACACGTGCATGTGGCAAACTATTTTGATATACTCAGTGTGTGGCCGGATGGCATTGCATCATTGGTTTCTTAATGGTCCTACTGACATTCAAGCAGTCATGTGATATGTAACATGCATTCTTTTGATGTGTTGCAGGATTTCATGAGTGGCAAAACTGCTCTTCGGAATATCATGAGTATTCTTTTCCCCGGAGTCAATGCCATCATCAGTGATCGAACTAATCAAGTATATAGTCAACTTCTAGAAAAGGCCGTGCATCTCTCCTTGGATATTATAATCCTTGTTTTGGAGAAGGATTTATTTCTTGCTGATTACTGGCGCCCTTTATACCAGGTAGCTATTTTAGTTGTGTTGTGTAATTTACGGAGTGTAGATGTAATGGGCTGCTATTTGTTTTTAATCCAAGGTTTCCAAAACACAGATAAGGTCCCAGGCGAGCTACTGATCATGGAACCTAGGTGAACATTAGGTGCTTAGCCAGTTTTCAGGTGACTACCAAAGTAAAGGAATAGTTCATTCATAAATAATATACTAATGTATAGAAAAAAATTCATATAAAATATCAATATGACTAAATAGAATATAATTAGATCCGTGAGTCTGACAAACAACATAGGGCAATGTAGACTTGATACTGAAAAGGCAGTTAGATTCATTAGTTTAATAAGAAAACCAAGAAATTAGAATTCACAGTTTTCACTTTCACAGATTAATGATAAGAGCATAATGATTTGTGGCTACAAAAATACTTTAATAAATGACTAGGCACTGGTTTTGCTAGATAGGTATTCCACGGTTTGGTTTCGGTGAGAATTTTGATCCAGGTTCCTATGTAGTAGGAGTTTTGGAATCCCTATCTAGCAAGGAGAAGAGGACTGATAAGATCATAACTCAGAATGTGGAGGTCCATGATATCTCAGCGATTTGTGCAGCTCCTCTAGCTGTCCTTGAGTGCTATTTTCTGCAAGCACAAGGGAGTTTGGGGTTATCAGTTATGGGTGGTCCTAATTCCAATTTGGAAGAACTTCTTGAATTTGAGGAAGAAAAAAGCTTCTTTTCAAGGAAATTGAAGAGAAAAGGAATATTATAGGTGCGTCTCCAGTGGATGATGGTAAGAAAGGGGATAGTATGAAGTGCATAAAAGAGTTGAAGAAGGTTGAAAGCAATGTGGTGACGGGGAAGGTACATATTAATGTAATTATAATATCGTCTTTGTTGTTGTCGATGACTTCCTTTCGCCCTTGGCTTTAGACCCGGTGAATTTAATATAATTATAATATTATAGTGCTATTTTATGTTAGTTAATCTTTTTCGTAATACAAATTGATAGTCTGAAAATTTAATGTTTTGTCTAATTTTAGATTAAAAATATTAATTTTAGGATTTTGTTACGTGAAGACTCGTGGGGCCGTACATGTCTCATAGTTTCCAATACGACAAACATTGTGTTGTGGGCCCCCGGCGAAAGTGTTTGTCGTTGTGCCGATCTTGTGGGGGGAGTACATGGCTAGAAATCTTGTTAGTTTTATTATGACATTCTTGTTTTTATCATTTATCTAGTGTTACTATTTAAATTAGAGCGTAAATCAATGGTGAGTAAATGTCTTGCTCAAGGGAAATTCCCTTTTATTGACACGATCTAAAACTGCCCTCTTTTTAGTTCTTGCAGTTTTGCTTATGTGCCATTAACCCTAGGCGCACGTATATCTTGGCTGCCCTTCAACTTTCGTCTGTGCTCCTGTCGATGATTGGCTTCCACTCTCGGTTTCATTCCTGGTAAGTTTATTGTAATTAGAATATTGCAATGCTCTTTAAGGTTTGTTATTTAAATTTAGGATTTTGTTGCTTGTAGACTGTTTCTAGTACGAAAAACATTGGGGTGTGCTCCCCACCCCAAAGTATTTGTCTTTGTGCCAAGATTGAAGGGGCGTATATGACTAGCGATCCCCTTAGTTTTATTATGACATATTTCTTGTTATCATTTATCTAGTATTAGTATTTAGCGTAACGAGTTAAACAAAGGTGAGTAGATGCTTTTCTTAGGGGAAATTCCATTCTAGTTACTTAATCTCAATACTACATCATCTTAGTTCGTCTAGTTTTAAGTATGATTTTTTATGTTCTTTCTTTCTTCAAACTTTTCTATTTCAGACACTAATTTTTTGCACTTTTTTTTTACTCATTCATTATACAACTACACCACGTGATCTATATGGAATGGGGCGGGAACTGCAACTTCTGCTAATGAGCCATTAAACCTAAGTTGCAAGTTGCTCTCAGCTGCCCTTTAGTTATCGTCTTTGCTGCTATCGATGACTGCGCCTTTCGCTCTCGGCTTTGTACCTGTTGAGTTTATCGTAATTGTAATATTGCAAGGTTACTTTATGTCAGTTAATTATATCATAATACAATTGATAATCTGAAAATTTAAAGTTTCTTACTTTAGAATACCAATATTAATTTTAGGATTTTGTTGCATGTAGGCTCGTGGGGCCGTACACATCCCACTATTTCTACTAAGACCAAAATTGGGGTGTGAGCCCAACCCCAAAGTGTTCGTCCTTGTGTCAAGATTGTGGGGGCATCTATTACTAGCAATCACCTTAGTTTTATTATGACATACTTTTTTTTATCATTTATTTTGCGTTATTATTTAGCTTAGTGAGTAAATCAATTGTGAGTTGATGTCTTGGTAAAAAAAATCCCCTTCTAGTGAATCTATCTGAATATTGTCCTCTACTTAGTGCTTGCACTTTTAAGCCTTATATTTTTATATTCCTTCTTTCTTCAATATTTTATTTGTGTGAAACTGATTTTCATGTTTTGTGTACTCCTTCATTTACAACTACACCATGTGAGCTATATGGAATGGTCGGGAATTGTCGCTTCTTCTCATGGGCCATTAACCCTAGGCTACACGTTGCTCTCGGTTGCCCTTCAGCTTTCGTCTGTGTTGTTGTCGTTGACTGCCTTTTGCTCTTGAATTCATACCGGGTAAATTTATCGTAATTATAATATTGCAGTGCTATTTTATGATAGTTAATTGTATCGTAATACAATGGATAATCTAAAACCTTACAAGTTTAATCTTACTCTAAAATAAAAATATTAATTTTTGGATTTTGTTGCTTGTAGACTCGTGGGGCCACACACGTCCCACTGTTTCCAGTATGACAAACATTGGGTGCTGATCTTGTGGGGGAGTATTTAGCTAGAAACATTGTTAGTTTTATTGTGACATACTTTTTTTAATCATTTATCTAGTGTTAGTATTTAGATTAGTGAATAAATCAGTAGAGAGTAGATGTCTTGCTTAAGGGAAATTCCCTTGTAGTGACTCAATCTGAATACTGTCATCTTTTTAGTTTTTGTAGTTTTTCTTAAGGGCCATTAACCTAGGCTTCACGTTGCTCTCGACTGCCCTTCAACTTTCATCAGTGCTGTTGTCGTTGACTGTCCACTCTCGGTTTCATTCCTGGTAAGGTTATCGTAATTAGAATATTGCAAAACTCTGTTATGTTGGTTATTTAATTTTAAGATTTTGTTGCTTGTTGACTCTAGGGCCATACACGTCCCCACTGTTTCAAGAACGACAAACACTGGGTTGTGGGCCCCGCCTTTTAGTGTTTGTCTTTGTGCTGAAATTGAGGGGGCGTATATGGCCAACAATCCCAGTAGTTTTATTATTATGTCATATTTCTTTCTATCATTTAACTAGTGTTCGTATCTACGTAGCGAGTTATATAATGATAAGTGGATGTTCCTCTTATGGGAAGTTCCATTCTAGTTTCTAAATCCAAATACTACATTGTCTTAGTTCTTATATTTATAAGTTTGAGGTTTAATATTATTTCTTTCTTGAAAATTTTCTATTTAAGAAACTAATGTTTGAAACCTTTTTTATGTACTCATTCATTATACGACTACATCATGTGAGTTATATGGAACGGAGCGGGAACCGCGACTACTGCTAATGGGCCTTTAAACCTATGTTGCAAGATGCTCTGAGATGCTCTTAAGCTATCATCTTTGTTGTTGTCGATGACAGCCTTTCGCCCTTGGCTTTAGACCCAGTGAGTTTAATGTAATTATAATATTATAGTGCTATTTTATGTTAGTTAATTATATCGTAATACAAATTGATAGTCTGAAAATTTAATGTTTTGTCTTATTTTAGTAGGATTTTATTGCTTGTAGACTCGTGGGGCTATACATGTCTCATAGTTTCCAGTACGACCAACATTATGCTGTGGGCCCCTGGCGAAAGTGTTTGTCGTTGTGCTGATCTTTTGGGGGCAGTATATGGCTAGAAATCTTGTTAGTTCTATTATGACATTTTTGTTTTTATCATTTATCGAGGGTTACTATTTAAATTAGTGCGTAAATCAAGGGTGAGTAAATATCTTGCTCAAGGGAAATTCCCTTTCAATGACACGATCTAAAACTGCCCTCTTTTTAGTTCTTGCAGTTTTGCTCATGGGCTATTAACCAACCCTCTCTCGGCTGCCCTTCAACTTTCATCTGTGCTCCTGTCGATGATTGCCTTCTACTTTCGGTTTCATTCCTGGTAAGTTTATTGTAATTAGAATATTGCAATGCTCTTTTATGTTTGTTATTTAATTTTAGGATTTTTTTTTCTTGTAGACTCTTGGGGCCGTACACAACTCCCTGTTTCGAGTACGAAAAACATTGGGGTGTGCGCCCCACTCCAAAATATTTGTCTTTGTGCCGAGATTGAAGGGGCGTACATGGCTAGCGATCTCCTTAGTTTTATTATGACATATTTCTTGTTATCATTTATCTAGTGTTAATATTTAGCGTAGTGAGTTAAACAAAGGTAAGTAGATGTTTTTCTTATTGGAAATTCCATTATGGTTACTTAATTTGAGTACTACATCATCTTAGCTCGTCTTGTTTTATGTCTGATTTTTTATGTTCTTTCTTTCTTCATACTTTTCTATTTAAGACACGAATTTTTTGCACTTTTTGTTTTACTCATCCATTATACAACTACACCACGTGATCTATATGGAATGGGGCGAGAACCGCGACTTCTGCTAATGAGCCATTAAACCTAAGTTGCAAGTTGCTCTCAGCTGCCCTTTAGTTATCGTCTTTGCTGCTGTTGACGAGTGCCTTTCGCTCTCGGCTTTGTAACTGGTGAGTTTTACGTAATTGTAATATTGCAAGGCTATTTATATGAGTTCATTGTATCATAATACAATTGATATTCTGAAAATTTAAAGTTTCTTACTTTAGAATGCCAATATTAATTTTAGGATTTTGTTGCGTGTAGACTCGTAGGGCCGTATATGTCCCACTATTTCTAGTATGACCAAAATTGGGGTGTTTGCCCAACCCCAAAGTGTTCGTCCTTGTGCCGAGATTGTAGGGGCGTATATTGCTAGCAATCGCCTTAGTTTTATTATGACATACTTTTTTTTTTCATTTATTTCGTGTTATTGTTTAGCTTAGTGAGTAAATCAATTGTGGGTTGATGTCTTGGTTAAGAAAATTCCCTTCTAGTGAATCTATCTGAATAAAGTCCTCTCCTTAGTTCTAGACCTTTTTAAGTTGTATATTTTTATATTCCTTCTTTCTTCAATATTTTATTTGTGTGAAATTGATTTTGATTTTTGATGTACTCCTTCATTTACAACTACTAAACCATGTGAGCTGTTTGGAATTGGTTAGGAATCATGCTCCATTAACCCTAGGCTACATGTTGCTCTCGGTTGCCCTTCAGCTTTCGTCTGTGTTGTTCTCGTTGACTGCCTTTTGCTCTCGAATTCATACCGGGTAAGTTTATCGTAATTATAATATTGCAGTGCTATTTTATAATAGTTAATTGCATCGTAATACAATGGATAATCTAAAACCTTTCAAGTTTAATCTTACTTTAAAATAAAAATATAAATTTTTGGATTTTGTTGCTTGTAGACTCGTGGGGCCATAAACGTCCCACTGTTTCCAGTACGACAAACATTGGTTGTTGATCTGATCTTGTGGGGGAGTATTTGGCTAGAAATATCGTTAGTTTTATTGTGACATACTTTATTTAATCATTTATCTAGTGTTAGTATTTATATTATTGAATAAATCATTGGTGTGTAGATGTCTTGCTTAAGGGGAATTCCCTTGTAGTGACTCAATCTGAATACTGCCCTCTTTTTAGTTCCTGTAGTTTTTCTTATGGGCCATTAACCCTAGGTTGTACATTGCTCTCGGCTGCCCTTCAACTTTCGTCTGTGCTGCTGTCGTTGGCCTTCCACTCTCGCCTTCATTCCCGGTAAGTTTATCGTAATTAGAATATAGCAAAGCTCTTTTTTGTTGGTTATTTAATTTTAGGATTTTGTTGCTTGTTGACTCTTGGGGCCATACACGTCCCACTATTTCAACTATGAAAAACACTAGGGTGTGGGCCCCACCCTTAAGTGTTTGTCTTTCTGCCGAAATTGAGGGGGCGTATATGGCCAGCAATCCCAGTAGTTTTATTTTGACATATTTCTTTCTATCATTTATCTATTGTTAGTATCTACATAGCGAGTTATAAAAAGGTAATTAGATGTTCCTCTGATGGGAAGTTCCATTCTAGTTACTAAATCCGAATAATACATTGTCTTAGTTCTTATATTTATAAGTTTGAATTTTTATATTCTTTCTTTCTTGAAAATTCTCTATTTAAGAAACTAATTTTTTTAACACTTTTTATTATGTACTCATTCATTATATGACTACATCATGTATGTTATATGGAATGGAGCGGGAACGCGACTACTACAAATGGGCCTTTAAACCTATGTTGCAAGTTGCTCTGAGATGCTCTTAAGCTATCGTCTTTGTTGTCCTCGTTTACAGCCTTTCGCCCTTGGCTTTAGACCCGGTGAGTTTAATGTAATTATAATAGTGATGTTTTATGTTAGTTAATTGTATCGTTATGCAAATTGATAGTCTGAAAATTTAATGTTTTGTCTTATTTAAGATTAAAAATATTAATTTTAGGATTTTGTTGCTTGTAGACTCGTGAGGCCGTACATGTCTTATAGTTTCCAGTAAGACAAACATTGTGCTGTGGGCCCTTGGCGAAAGTCTTTGTCTGTGTGCTAATCTTGTGGGGGAGTATATGGCTGGAAATCTTGTTAGTTTTATTATGGCATTCTTGTTTTTATCATTTATCTAGTGTTACTATTTAAATTAGTGCGTAAATCAATGGTGAGTAGATGTCTTGCTCAAGGGAAATTCCCTTTTAGTGACACGATCAAAACTGCCCTCTTTTTAGTTCTTGCAGTTTTGCTTATGGGCCATTAACCCTAGGCTCCACGTATCTCTCGGCTACCCTTCAACTTTCGTCTGTGCTCCTATTGATGATTGCCTTCAACTGTCGGTTTCATTCCTGGTAAGTTAATTGTAATTAGAATATTGCAATGATTTTTTTATATATTTTATTTAAATTTAGGATTTTGTTGCTTGTAGACTCTTGGGGCCGTACACAACTCCCTGTTTCCAGTACGAAAGACATTGGGGGTGTTTTCCCCTCCCCAAAGTATTTGTCTTTGTGCCGAGATTGAAGGGGCATATATGGCTAGCGATGCCGTTAGTTTTATTATGACATATTTTCTTGTTTCAATTATCTAGTGTTAGTATTAGAGTAGCGATAAACACAGGTAAGTGGATGGTTTTCTAAGGGACATTCTCGTCTAGTACTAATTTTGAATAAACATCATCTTAGTTCGTCTAGTTTTAAGTCTGATTTTTTATGTTCTTTCTTCTTCAAACTTTTCTATTTAAGACACTAATTTTTTGCACTTTTGTTTTACTCATTCATTATACAACTACACCACGTGATCTATATGGAATGGGGCGGGAACCCGTTGACTCTGATAATGAGCCTTAAATCAAAGTTGCAAGTGCTTATCCGATGCCCTATAGTTATCGTCTTGTTGCTGGCGATGATTTCCTTTCGCTCCGGCTCTGTACAGGGGAGTTTATCGTAAATTGTAATATGAAAACACTATTTTCATGTCAGGTATTGTATATAATACAAGTGATAGTATGAAAATTAACCGTTGCTTAGTTAAAGGATACCAATATTTGCGTGTTAGACTCGTGGGGCCGTACATTCCATTAATCTAGTACGATTAAAAAGAAAAGGGGGGGAGTCAGCCCAACCCCAAAGAGTTCGTCCTTGTGCCGAGATTGTGGTGAGGATATGCTAGACAGTAGGTGGGTGTTTATTACATATTATTGATTGAATAGGTTTTCCTTTGTTGGGATTGAGAAACATTGAATTTGATATCCTGATTCATTGGTTGAAAACTTATCCACATGCAATAGGCGAGTAAATACCTGTGTTATACATTGTTATCCATTAATATCTGAGTAACCACGGGGTTGGCTAGGTCCAAGACCGCTCAAGAATGGAGGTCTGATTTCGAGTCCCTTCGCTTATTGGCAACCCTTCAGGATTTCTCTTCTTTCTTCGATTAATCTCGGCTTTCCTAATTGTGTGTGTAAGTGGATTGCACGCCCTGGTTACTTAGTTGGGTGCTCTAAGAGGCCCGGGAAAAAAAAATATTTAAAAATTTAAGCATTCGAACATAAAATAAATTTTCTTATGATTTTCTGAGAATTTTTTTTCCTTCTAGCCAAACTGTGGAAAATAGAAGAGGTTGGAAAAATTTTCCTAGAAAATAATTTCATTGGAAAGTTTTCTTTTCCATCTTAATTTCCATGCAAACAACAGAGCCTTAGGGTTTTGTTCCCATTTAGATATGAAGTGAATTTTCATTATTTCTTCAAGGTTTCTGGTTTTCCCTTCTTGATTTTTCTTTAAGCTTAACCTTGGTGGATTTTCCTTCTTTTTATAAAAAATTCTGTTTTTCCTTCATGGTTTTCTTTAAGAACCGTCTTAATTTATTCCAATTTGGGTTTGAATTAGAAGGAAACCGCTAAAAATGTATGCTTAAATTTTTTTTCCAAAAGGTTTCTGGTTTTGTGATGGAGATGGGTTTTAGAGGGATCTTCTGTTTAGGGGTATTTGGGTTCATTGCAATTGCCTTCTCTGTGATTATCTAGAAATGGTAATGTTGGTTTCCTGAGTATGATGATGTTTGTGTGAGCATCAATTTTGATTATGGAGATTCAGATAATGTTTGGGGAGATATGAGTCCGAAGCAGTTATTGTAACTTACTTGGAGGGTATTCAAGGAAGTGTCTTATCTTCTTCATTATTTTTTGTATACTTATGAGTTGGTGGTTTCTATTCTGAACTGAGTTTGATAGGAAAGCTAGAGTATACAAACAAAATTCCACAGGGTTGTTGTCCAATATAGAGGAACCTATGTTTGATGAATTTCATGTGAAAAAAATTACAAGTATTTTTTGTTCATGGTTTTGTTGAGTTAATCTTTATGATATTAGATAACATTCTTTGAATTTAAATGCTTTCCTAATCTATTTTTCCCCCAAAGTTATGCTTTGTGTGGCTCAAAGCATTAGTTATTCTTCCAAATGGTCTAATTGGTGATTTCGTCTCTTTTGCAGGAATCTTAACATCAGATGTCACTACACTTGAGTCCATTCAAATTTTTAAAAGCCAACCCAACTGTTTATTTTCATTGTCAAGTTGGAGACAATTTTAAGTTTTACCAGATGTGAAGGAAACACTCATATTCTATATTTTCAAGGGTGAAGAATCTTGGCAGGTTTGTAGCAAATGAGAGGAAATTTTGGAACTGCTACTATATTTAGCTGCTATTTGACTGAATATTTTGAATTGAAGACTGTATTACATGGCTTGCCATTAGTATTGTTTATGGATGTTGTGAGGTTTGATGAAACTCCCTTGTAATCGCTTGGGTAGAATCTGCGAGGTGATTTTGACTGACTTAATTCAGACAAAATTACTACCATTCATTGTAGTGATGCTTAATGAAACTTATTGTTTGTTGGTTGTTCCTGATTGCTTCCTATAAACCTGAGACCAGGCCACTGAAAATTATTCTATTCTGATTTAAATCACGGGAAAATAGAATACCCACCAACTTTCTCCTGAATTGATTTTCCTTGTGTAAATTCTGACAACTAATCCATTGCCGCAAATTCATGGTTCAAAGCAACAAATGCACTCTTTTTGTTTACAATGTTCCTAACATTGTGCTGCCTTCTTTTGAAACCTTTTTTACTCTTTTTCTTTCCTGAAGAAATCTGGGACTCATATTAACATCTTCTCCTTTTTCTTGAAAATATCTGGGACTCATATGATCAGTGAACAATAAGGCAGATTTATTGGCCAAGAAAGGCGTCAACAAGGATACAGAATGTTGTGGATTAAGCTGTCTGGTGTCATTCTGTTCTTCTACTTGTATTCTCTATTTTCTATTATATATTTCTTTTACTTACCAATCATAAAAATTATTGAAGTTGTCAAATCTTCTATGATGCCCATTAAAATTTTCATTTAATTGCATAGCCATCATATTAAGTTATTATCAGCACTCTGCCAGTATGGTATGCAAAATCCTTTCAGAAGTTGGAAGTTTGGTGATGTGTTAATTAATTTATGTTTCTTGTACCATGTTCCATGCACCTCTTTATCATGGGTAAAAGAAGTGATTCTTTACGTCACTATACTTGTGTGCCTTCTCAGCACTTCACTTTCAACTGGGCTTAAAGAACACCAGATCCTCACAACTGCTACTTGCATCAATAACATTAACCGTGGAAAAGGAACCCAGAAGGTTGAGACTAGTAGTTCTTCCCTTATCTCTTTTAAATCAAGTTCGTCTGAGTTTGAGATACCAAAACTGCATCAATACCACCGTAGCTTGCTTGAATTAGAATTCCATATTTGATTTTTAAGGCACATTGAATTTCTAGATTCTCCCCAACATGCTAGTTGGTAAAGTCCATTGGCGTCGTACCAAAGACCTGAGATCGAATCCCGCCTATGTTTCTCTGGTAGAGATCTACCTATTCTCTTATCTCTTTTAAATCAAGTTCTTCTGAGTTTGAGATAACAAAACTGCATCAATACCACTGTAGCTTGCTTGAATTAGAATTCCATATTTGATTTTTAAGGCACATCGAATTTCTAGATTCTCCCCAACATGATAGTTAGTAAAGTCCCTTGGCGTCGTACTAGGGACCTGGGATCGAATCCCGCCCACTTCTATTGAAGTGGCCATTAGGGGATGTAGAAGAGGGCACATCCTTAGGTGCAGATACACGAATATGCTCGTATGCCCACACCTACACACAAAAAAGCGAAAATTTAAAATGAAAAATGAAAAATATTAAGAAATAGTCACCATGAAAAAGTAAAATATTAATTATAAAATAAATTACATGGATCACCTGAAAGGTGGAAACGAATCATTCGATGTTGTAGAAACTCTTACTATTCAAGTTATTATCAGCTACACTGAAGCTATTGATTACCTTAAAATGGATAATTCTACCCCAAGGTTGTTGGCTAAACCTAGGGAGGATCTACAAGATCTACATAATAACAATCTATTTTACAAGATCCATTAGAATATATACAAGTGAGATCGAGTTTGTTAGAAGGGTCTGCATTTATTATCATCAATTCTTTCTCACTAATGAGAGCATTATTAACTAAGGAAAGCAGAAAACAAGTAGGTGGAGAGGAGAGACAGTGATAGGCTCCTCACATATTTCCCCAACTGAGCTAATTAAGCCCAAGGACAAGGGAAACATCTAACTCTGTAAATAAGAGTTTTATTTACCCTATACTAAATATATTCGAGAGTGTATTCCTCTCTAAAAGAATAAAAGAACGGTCCCATTTATGTCTCACATTATGGTTTATTTAGAAACTCCGTAATGATGTGGTGTTCAATAATGCACTTCTAGACCCATCGGAAGCTATAACAAAGATTGAAAGCTATGTTCTTGAGCTACAGACTCGCTTGCCAAACATTCCTAGGCCAACCCCAGTCGAAGAAAGATGGAAAGCGCCTAAGCAAGGTTGGATTAAAATCAATGTGAATGGTGACGCCCTCCAAAGTGGTTATGCAGCAGGTGTCAGAGGAGTTGCTCGAGATTGCACGGGTGAAACCTTGTCTGTATTCCGAAAGGCCATCCTGGGAGGGAGTGGCCGCATAGCAGAAGCTGAAGCGATTAAGTTGGGGCTTAGAACAGATATCCAGAATGTCTGGACCTGTGTGATCATCGAGTCAGATTCAAAAGATCTAATCGACTATCTTCAAGGAGTTTCGGAGCCCCCCACTGGGACACCCACTCTATTATGCAGGATATCCATTTATTACAATACAACCACAGGGCGATTCAAGTTCAGTATAACTTCATTAGTCGCAGGGGCAACGGCACAGCTCATACTATGGCCCAACGAGCTCTTAATGAAAGCATCTGTAACCAAAATTCTAACAGCGAGTTCAACTGAGTGTAATCTTTTCACCCGGAAGAACCCCTCCCTGGTTTTGTAATACATCTTAATCAATGATAAGGTGTGCTTTTTCTAAAAATAAAATGTTTGATACAAATCTCATTTCTATGATTTGTGTCAATGGCGCAAATACTATCCTCCTTAGTAGCTCTATTCTACGTGGAGGCAGCTCAGAAATGAAGGAAACAAGCTTCGTTGCACTTGCACGTGCATTTCCCCTAGCCTATAAACAAGAAAGAGAAGAACTTCAACAACATATGTAATTGAATATAAAATATGTAAGTCATTGAATATAGAATGGAAACAGAGAAAGAAAATTAAGGGTGTATTCGAGCCGGGCTAAGCCGAGCATGGCCTTGCTCAGCTTGACTTGAAAGGGTTTACTCTAGGCTTGAAGCTTGGCTCGGCCCAAAATGGTGCTCGGAAAATCGGCTCAAAGCTCGGCCCGAATTGATTCAAGCTCGAGCCGGGCTTGGCTTGGCTCGTGCTCGGCTTGAATACTTTTAAAAAAATTAAATAAAATAACAATATATATATATATATATATATATATATATATATATATATATATATATATATTGTTGCAACCCAAAACCCATCCTAGGAGTTAGAGTGAATCTTGGATGACTTATCATGACTTACATGACTTGCTTGACAAACCATCCTGCAAAATACCTGGAGCATATACAAAGAGGACATAATAATGGAAGCATTAACTTAACATGGCATAGCGGAAGACTAACCAAACCTCTAAGTATATATACATGATCCAAGTTATACAAAATGAAACAAAAGAAAGTGCGGACATGCCTGCCAAAAATACATGAGTATAACTCTCTTAAGCTCACCCACAATCACTCAGAATCTACCACCTAGTAGTAGCCTTCTTTAGGAGGTTCCTCAACATACTCCTCCTTCACCCATAGGCCTAGAGCACAGATGTCGAAAGGAGCGGCAGCTCCCTCAGTACCTGCCGACATAAACGTACGGCTGAGCATGGAATACTCAGCGTGTACCAAATGCTAACCAACAGTCACAGCATAACAATAATGATATATAAAGCAGGAAGTAATTCATGTAATAACATAAAAGTAAAACAATTTATATTCATGCTTGCATCACATAAAAGCCGATAAAACTCTTGAAATCATCGTGCACTTGACTTGACTTAAAATACTCTTTTCGTACTTGAAAAACTTGGCATGTCTGTCTTGCTTGTCTGTCATGCGTGTCATGTCATGCGTGCTTGCTTGGGATTTAAACATGCTCATGTAACTTGTGTGATACGCTTGTGAGATGCACTTGTGAGATGCACTTGGGAGGGAAGGGAGACCCTTCTTTCAATGATATGCACTTGAGAGGGAAGGGAGACCCTTCTTTCAAAGATATGTACTTGTGAGTGAGGGGAGACCCCTCTTTCAATGTTTAAGGGAGGAAAGTGTAAACTCTGTCATGTGCAATGCTTGTTCTTGTTCTTGTCGAAAGTGAGGCAAAACATATCGTAAGATATGTCCTACCTCTAAAACCTTATTCTTGAAAACGTCGGTAAACCATGTCATGCATGTCTTGCTCGTGGAATCGTGTACATGCTTTCACTTGGAATTAAATATGACATTTAGGATTTCAACAATACATAGAATATCATAAATTTAAACAAGTAAATATTCATGTCATTTATAGAAATGAATTAATCACACTATCATAATCCCTAGCAATTCCATACGCCTTTAAGCATACATTTCTTGATTTACAATTCATTTTCTTCACCTTGGCATTTCATCAAACATGTAGTGTGTATATTATTTGTTAAAGCCTATACCATGCTTTTCTAGATGGGTTTATGTTCACAACATATACGTGTATTTATTATTGATACAATGTCCTTCCCATTTCATTCATCATCACACATCCACACGGCATCCATCGTCCATCATCCTCCATTCATTCATCCTATAGCATTTACATACTTAGATAGTAGAAAAGAATCATAAAAATGAAGAAAAGAAAGAAGAATATAAACTAGGATGTAGCATAAGGTACCAACCTTGAAAAATGATGAGGAAGAACCCTCCAAAATGTGCGTGGAGTCGCTGCCCTAGCTTCGAGAACGTGCTCCTCGAGTACTTGAACCGTGAGTTTGAGGAAATCTAAGCTTGTGGTGATCTAGGGTTTTCAAATCCTTTGATTCCCTCTCAAGTTGGAAACCTAGGTTAGAAATCCCCTTTCTCCTCTCTCCCTTCTCTCAAAATGCTGCTAAGTGGAGTGTGTGGGAACCTAAGGCTCGAGCAAGCCTTAATATGCAAGGGTAAAACGCCCACATGACGAAAAAGCCCTTTATGAAATTCTACAAAACGCGATATACCGATCGATCGGTCGCCTACCCAGCAACCGGTGTTCATGACCGAGCGATCGGTCAAAAACATACTCTCTAGAATTTTTTTCCCATACAAAAAAGTGCACCAGTCGATAGCTACCGATCGATCGCCAATATGGACCCAGCGATCGGTTCTTTGCAAGTTTTGAAGCTAAGTCCATTTTTCACCCATCCCTACTACTTGGACTTATCCTACTTCCCTTTTGACCTCTTCTAAACATGACTAGGACCTTTTTAAGGCTTATAGACATTGTTAAATAATTTATTTATTTAATTAATTTTAGCATTCTTGAAACAATTCTCAAAGTTTCCAATTCTCATTTCATGCAATTGGAGATTACAAGGCATCATGCCTTGACACACATTCGAAGACATATACAAAAGGTTTCGGGGTTCTACATATATATATATTATTTTTTATTTTTTAAAATAATATTTGAGCTGAACCGAGCTCGAACTAAATCAAGCCTCAATCGAGTCGGGCTTTGAGTTGGGCCGAATCAAATAGGCCTTGGCTCGTGCTCGGCTTGAACATTTTTTAAGCTTGATTGCTAGGCTCCGCACGGCTCGGCTCGGCCCGATCGGGCCTAAAAATCAAGCTTGAGCTCAGCTTGATCGAGCCGAGCCAAACAATCAAGGTAGCCCGGCTTGTATACATCCCTAACGAAAATCATACCATAATGGTTGTCTGAAACGCTGGTAATATATTATGAAATTTTGCAATACACACATATAAAGTTAATGATTTATTTTTGCAAGGCACCTAATATCTTAAATTCGTAGTAGGGACGTGTGTGTAAATAATTGAATTAACGACACCAATTAGATCATCTCTTTTGAAATATATATTAAATTGTGGTCACTGAGAGCCAACTTCTATATTAGATATTTTAAAATGGATACCATTTTTTTAAAATAATAAATAAAACAGTAATAGTCCCTTTTTTTTGTGGGAGATACAGAAGGCTTTAAGGACCCTCATGGACAAATTGAGGTCTCCTTTCGGCCAGCACATTCCTACATTTCCAAGGATTTAAAAGATGGTGCCGGTAATCTTCATTGACACCAAAACTCATACTATGGCTAGCGAGCTTGTGAGCAAACGAGTTGGTGGTTCGACTGATATGGCTAACAGCATAGTGAGGGATTTTGCTGAGCTCCTTTCTGATGTCCCCATTATCGTTGCGATCTCAAATGGCTCCTTGATCTCTAGGTGATTGGTGAGCTTCACCAGAACTTCCGACTCTAGAGCAAACTTGCCATCCTTGCGAGGTTCCTAATTCGACCGCATTTCATAGAGCGACTGCCTCGGCAATAAGGGCCGATCCTCCGGGTATGGCCTGGAACTTGCCCAAGAGAATGGTCCCTTTGTAGGTACGAGCTATGGATCCTGACCCACCTGCTTGGGTTTAGGGATTATATGTGCCATCTGATGTGATTCTGATCCAGCCACTAGGAGGATAATTCCGTTGTCCCCCAAGATTACTGGAGCAAGCCAGACCCGAAACAAGTGTGTCGCTTCTAGCCGTCAACACCTGAATGCTCTCCTGGGCGAGATTTTCAGCTTGATGAATGATATTAAGCGGATCAGGAGGGACCCACTTAAATTAGTTGTCATTCTGATTTTTCCAAATGCCCCACATGAGTGACACACAGATGGTGATGAAGGAGGTTCTTTGCTGCTCCGATAAAGCTTGATTGGTCCATTGTTGGCACCATTCCTTTAAACTTCTTGCTTCTCCCTGATCTGTGCGGATAGAAAGCGAGGAGCCCCACCAAACACTACGAGCAACTTGACAATCAAAAAGAATATGGGTAATAGCCCATTGAACACCATAGATGAGATCAAAATGAATTTAAAAAAAAACGGCAGTATAGACTTGTCAATATTGAATGACCGATTATATTTTATAAATATAAAATATTTTTTTACAACAAGTCATTTTTTCCCAGGAACATGGTTGTATTCATCTAAAGAAAAACCTTCATTTTATCTTTAAAACAACATATCAAGTTGATTACCAAAACAAGGGGCAAAGTTGATGTGAAGCGAGGAGAGGAGTTGATGATCAAGTTCATTACACAAGACAAGTAGTAGTTGCCATTTGAGTAATATAAACCGGAATGAAAAATCATCGACTCTCATAGGAAACAACAAACATGTGGAGACGATGATCACCTTGTGGTGTTATTGATTTTACCAAAAAAACTAAAGCCTTTGGGTGTGTGGTAGTCCCATATCGGATAACTATCCGAGCATGCTGTCCCTTATAAGTTCCTTGGCGCCTCAAACGGTTGGTATCCGTTTTGAAGAGCTCTAGGGTGATGCTTATTTGGGCTGCATGCTTGCATGTGTGGTGTGTTGTTTGCATGCTGTGTGTGTGTTTGCATGGGTGGTGTGAGTCTTTCCTTCAATTGCCTTCAATAATCACCTTGTGGTGTTATTGAGTTTACCAAAAAATATCAACATGCTTGGATTTAATTAACAACAAAATAATAAGAATAGAGTTCCGATTAGAGGCCACCCCAAGGTCCTCTTCCAAGCTGACCACCCAATCAAATTTCAACACATTGGAAAAGAGAAATAAAGTTAGAATAAAATAACTGTTAGGTGTCAATTTGCAATTGGGTGATCAGTTTGGAAGATGGCCTGTGGTCCATTTTCCATTTACCATAAGAATAACCTCTTTAAGGGGGTTAACCTATATTAACAACATAGAGTTGGTTTAAGATAGATAGATAGATATTCATTCATTCATTCTATACCACTGGTTAAGTATAAGCAAATCTTTCCATCTAACTTTACCTATGACTTATAGTCACAGACCTAGCTGCACACAACTCTTACTACTTACATTCTATGCAAGTGTGTCAATCAACCTGAACACCCATGCATTCATCCACATACGTAACACAATAATGAATCAGTGTCTAGGGATACTCCCAAGGTGTACTCCTAAATCCTAACCATTTATCTCAGTTATTGAACGATTAAGATTAGAGCTAATGTGACATTAAAAAAGACAAAATTAGTCAACTCAAATCGACCTTTAATGGTTGGTTATAACCGGTTAGGTTTAGAGAGTATATTTGGGAGTACCCATAGACGACTCCACAATAATAAGCATTTAAATGGGGTCAAGACATTATTCCGTAACTGATTCTCTTGTATAAGGGTATTATAGACTTTTCCCATCCGATTCTTCAGTCGGATGGGAAAGGCAATGGTTATACGAATGAGGCACAACCCTTTGTAATATGTGTCATTCTAATGAGACAGGATCACAACCAATTGCAATTGAATTCAAGAGAATTTAATTGCATATGTGGCATGTGTGGATTGGAAGGGAAAAAAATAAAAAATTGAATTTCCTGCCTTTTTTTCCCACATCCAATCCACACATGCAATTGAATTCAATTGCAATTGGATGTGATCATACTCCATTCTAATGGACTCGACCCTTATAAATTATTTAAATTAGCAGGTGGCACATGCGATGCACGTGAGAGCTAGGGGAAGGAGTTAACCACATTTAATAGGAGTTAAAAGAGACGCGTGTTAAACCGCAGGTGCAATTCGCGATTGGCTATGATTCTATTATTTAAATAGATAGATGAGCAAGAGGTAGTTTGAGAATTAAAGTAAAACATTAAATCAAAGTTTTGTTTTATATAAGGGTAATTTGGGAATTTCGGAAAAATCAGGCTACGCTGCCTCTCGCATTATAATAGTAAAGATGACTCGAAATTATCTTTATGCTGCGTTTGTTTGCACGTAAATGGTTTTACGATGTAAATCATTTACGAAGGGAAAACATTTACGGTAAAATGTGATTTTTTTCATTCAATTTTTGTTGTATGGTTGCATTTTTGAAAATAAGGCGTAAATTTTTTTATAAAGAAAATGAAAAACTGGCAAAAAAAAAAAAAAAAATTATGAATAAAGGTATTTTTGTAATTTTTAAAATACCTATAAAGAGGTTAGTATTTTATAGAATAATGACTTACAAGTTTTTGAAATGTAAGTCATTTTTCAGAAAAGTGGATAATTTTTTGTAAGACATTTTATTTACGAAAGATTTGACGTACAAACAATCAAACATGATTAATATTTACATGAAATTAAGTTGTTTTCCCCCATTTTACGTCGAAACAAATGGAGTGTAAGTTGTAACCAGATTCCAATAAGCGGTTACATCGCCCCACAAGTCAATACATATTTTTAATACCCATTAACTGTGGTTAAGCTCTACTAACCCTTAGAGTTAACCATCTAACCTTGGTTTTTAGAAAAACATATTAAAAAAATGTTAACTCTAAAGGTTATAGTTGTTAACCAGAGTTAAAACAGCAGTTAAAAAGAGGTATTTGTGTTGTAATTGAGAGAACCACGAGCATATATTTAAAGCTGCCCACCACCCGAGCTCATTTCATCAGAATTCACTCGCACCTCCGAAGAAGAGCAGCTGGCAATCCAAGCAACGGTCATTAGAATTCGAATTTATCTGAGACGTCCACAACGGTCACCTCCGTCATCTTCATTCCCCAGTTCGTCCTCAACGGTCATTAGAAGAAATCGCCAGCTCAAATGGATGGTTTCAAGAACAATCGCCAGAAAGAAGATCTTGGTCCAGAGCAACGAAGCTTCTGAATCGATCCTCTCTTCTGTTCTTGTTTTCTTTTAAATGGTCGAGAGAATCAGGGTTTGTATTAAAAAAAAATGGTGATATTTTTGTTTTCTTCATTTCGAGTAATTTGAGGTGGGTTTGTAGGCAATTTACTGTGAGGCGAACGCAATGGTGGAAGAGTATGTTTCAGTGGAAAATCTCGGAGGAATTAGAGACCTTCAGGTTTCAATTGCTCAAGCTTAGATCCCATTCTTCGTCTGTTCTTGTTTTCTTTTCTGTTCTTCTTTTAAATGGTATTCGACAGGTCTTGCAGGTGAGAGAGGAAATGTCGAGGGAGAGATCACGTTATTTGGAAGCCATGGTAAGCATTTCTTCTTCCTCTTTAACGATTTTTGGAATTCTACGGTTAGTGTTTCTTTTCCCTTTCGGTTGTTGCTTCTGTTTTAGGGAATTAGGGTTTGTATTCATAAAAAAAAATTGGTGATATTTTGTTTTCTTCATTTCGAGTAATCTGAGGTGGGGTTTGTCGGCAATTTACTGTGAGGTGAACGCAATAGTGGAAGAGTATCAACAGGCTATTTCAGTGGCAAATTTTGGAGGAATTCGAGACGTTCAAGTTTTGCTTGAAGAGCTCTCCTCAGGTTTCAATTTCTCAAAATTAGAATTCTCATAGCTAAAATAGAGACTTGTACATAGTTAATAATTGTTTCCTACTTCTAGACAGAAACTGCATTGTTTATGTTCTCTTGTTTAAAATTTAGGAGAAATATGTTCAATTACAGATTTCCAAGGCCCTGGCTACACAATACACATCCGAGCTGTTAACTAGCAGCAATGTTTTTAATACCGATATAGAGAAATATGTTAAATTACAGATATCGGTATCGAAGTAGAGATGTCCAGTTTCTTTTTGTCATCTTGGAATTAATTAGGAATACCAAAATCCAAGTCTCCAATAAATTTAATATGCTCATAATAGTGACATATTTATAAAAGCCTATATAAGTTGTCTTCAAAAGGGGGTTAAAAAAGCAGATTTTTACTTGAGATATTATGTAGTGACAAGTAATTGTTTTGGTATCACAGTAGTTTTGAATTAAGAGGTATCATTTTAACATATCTAGATTATTTCAGGTTTATGAGTCTCTAGAGCATCGGCTGGTTGTTGCAGAGGCCAGCAAAACCCATAAACTGTGGTATGTTATCCCGCATGATGGTAGTGCAGAAGATACTTAAAAACCAGGAAAAACATTTACCGTCCAGTTTCTGAATGTTTGATTTGAATTAATCTGTATGATGGCTTGAATTGTTTTTCACTTTTTCAGCTAATCAGTAGTTTGAAGTTCAATAGTTATGTTCAAATATGCAGTCTTTTTCAAATCTTTTTCTTAAGCTTTCAACTGAATGAAGCCTGTAAATTTACTCTGAACCATTTCACATTGTCATATGACTTGGCTATATCCTTGTGTAGGACATGCCATAATATCAAATATCACTTGCCCATGAGATCGAGGCTCGCTTAAAAGCTAAATGTAATAAGTTAGCTGACGCCTTTGAGATGGACGACATCGGTAGGTCTTAAAGATTGAATTCATGCACAAATATTGTTATACATATATATATATTGACATATGCCTAATTGTACCCCTACTTCGATGCTACAGATTCTTGACCCAGATCAAATTTCAATATATATATATATGTTCACATACTCCTAATTGTACCCCACCTTTGATTATGCAGATTCTTAACCCAGCAATCACATTTCGAGGGCTCGGCTTTCATGAAGGTTCTCTTTTTCCTTTTTTCAGTCATCATAATTTTTCCCTCCTAATCGAGTACCTATGAAGAATCCATTTCCTGAAGATTTGAAATTCTACTAAGACAAGGTTTATGAACAACGAAAATAACAGAATGGTGGGAGTGTTACAACTGGGCCCCTACTACAACTTCTTGACATAATCTCTCATGTTGATTATCCTATTTCGTTTTGGGGTAGGTAAGCTGGACGAATAATGAAGTTAGGAGAATAAGTCACATCTATGTAGCTTGCAGAAAAGTTTATAACACTCCAATCACTGTCGGAGCCAAGGTTTCTTATAGTGAAACTAAGGTAAAGCTCCTACAAGTTGCTAATCTAGCAACTAAAAAACTGTCAGAAGGAACTAGATTAAGAAAATATGTCAAGTATTTTGTTGTTATTACATTTGATGAATCCCTTACTCTTTGCATAGACCTTTTAATCAAGCACCTTTATAATGGCATATATTGGAAACAACAAGCCTTCACTCTACTCTCCTAAAAGCCACAAACATTCAATTCCAAATGCAACTAACTCTGAACCCCACATAGGTGCAAGCACCCCATTTTTGCACTCCCGTGAGCTCAGTGGTGCCCTTGAGTTCGAGAGAGAGAGATCCACCCCAAAATTCCATCCTTTTAATAAATGACCAAAATACCCTTTTCAAAAATGATCAAAGTGCCCATAGTTTTCATGACTAAAATACACTAACTTTCTTTTGGCCAAAACATCCCTTATCCCATGTACCTTAATGACCCATTTTTGATAAAAATAAAAACCCTATAACCCAATTGTGCCAAACATACCCTAACCCACAACCCAATATTCATTTTCAAAACCCATGACCCATCTACTAACAACCCATGAACCAAACCCACACCCATTTAACCCATATCGAAAACCCACAAAACCAAAAAGCCCAGGACCCATTTTCCCTATTCATGGTTGATCACTTCTTTCTTTTTCTTTAAGCCCAAAATTTCCTCTCCTATGTAAGGAGAAAAAGTCATATTGACAAAAGGGTTTAGATTATCCTCTCTTTAACCCTATGACATAAATCAACACTACAACCTATCCTATCCAATAACCTACAACCTATATCCTACCCTGCCCTACCTAGAACCTACCAAGTCCCATCCTCTCAAGCCCTATTGCCAATAGGGGTTCACACCCCCTCTGTATAAATAGGGACTTCCACACTCAAGGTTCTTCATACTCTCACACCCTTTGAAACCCTGATAGATGTCTACTTCCTCTTTTTAGTCAAACCCACATAACCCCTTTACACCCCAAAGCCACACACCCAAGACAGCAAGCCATACAACCAAGACACCCATGTCTCACACCCTAACAACCCCTTAAGATCCTCACAACAAGCCCTTTCTCTTCTCACTCACGTCTCACTCCCCTTCTCTCATATTTCCACTTAACCACAAAATCTTCTTTCTTTCCCTTGCATAATTCACATCACTTCCCCATCTCATACTTGATACATCCACCCCCAACAACTCTTGGGATTTCTCACAAACAAAACACCCAAACCCCTTTACTCTCTCCTTACGGTTTGGATTCACACACCTCCAAGAGACCCAAGCCTCACACACAAACAACCCCCTTTGAGCTCTCTCTTTCACCCCATACTCTCCCATGTGTCCACCTCTTTTTCCATTAAACCCCACTTTCTCTAAAGCCTCACTCAACCTTATTTTCCTCCCTTCTCTCTCTCTCTCTCTCTCTCTAAACTCCTACGGTTTGGAGGCCCACCCTCTCTCTCACCCTCTTCACCATCTCGGATTCAAGCAACAGTAGCAACTCTTTTCACCATCTCGGGCTCAAGCTTCAACAAATCACCTTTTTGTCATCTCAAGTTCAAGCAATACCATCAACTCCATTCGCCGTTCACCACATCATCATGCTGTCTGCAATCCATAGCTTTGAGCATTTCTTGCGAAGTTCAAACCAACTAAATCAGAACAATCAAGGCTTTGTTAGTTTAGGTCAGGAATTGAGTGCTTGCTAATGGCTTGATCTTGTTGATGTTATTTAGTGACTATTACGTTTTATTCTCATTGTTTGGTGATTAAAGTATGATCGCTATTTTGATTTGATTCTTTTTTTTTTGGCTTGCCAAGAGCCAAGTATGTTAATGGGGTGTAACATGTTTTTCTAACCAACTATAGGTTCTGTAACATCTACGTTTTGAGGTCTTTAATGGGAGTTTTAAGCCCAGATTTTTAAGGTGTTTCAAGCTTAGGAACTGGGCGCACAGTGGGTTCAAACCCAGATTTTTTAAGGCTTTTATATGCTTAAAACCAAGGAACTGCAGGGTTTTTATATTCTGATTTTAGATGTTGTATTATGGGGTTTATCCCAGATTTTTTTGACCTTTTATGGTCCAAAAATCTGATCTTTTACTGGGGTTATTAATTTGGGTTTTAAGGATTTTTTCAAAATGAATGATGGCTACAAAATTTAGATTTTGCAGACTTAGAAATTGGATCTCCCATCCAGATTTGTAGCTTTATTAGGAGGGTTGTAAAAAAATTCTGATTTTTGGGACTCCTGAACCCAGAGTTCTAGCATGCAGTAAGGGGGCTTCTTAAACCATTTTTGAGTTTTGAGGGACTGACATACCTGATTGAAGGGCTGCACAGGGAGGTGTTTAACCTAGATTTTGTTGCTGTAATGGGGTTAAAAACCAGATTTTTTAAGGCCTTTTAATAAGGCTACAAATTTGACTTGGATGAATGGGCTTAACCCAGATTTTTAAGGCCTTTATAGGCTGAAAATCTGACTTGCATTAGTGGGTCTAACTCAGGTATTAGTTTTAGGTATTCTATTTTTTAGAACTGGTCTCTTTTGTTCCTTTTCTTTTTAGAGGGTAAGCTTGGGGTTTGGCTGGACCCCAAACCTTTACCTTTTACAACTGGAGCATCATTTTATATAAAATGAGAAAGCTCTACACAAAATTGATTCATATACAAAATACAATCTCTAGTGAAGGTTGAGATGTCAGTGTTTGTCTTTTTTATCTCTGAGATTGATCTAACTATGGTTTAACTTATTCCCTGTAAATCTTGTGGCATCACTAATTTGGGCAGTTAAGAGAAGAAGACTATACACTTTAATGGAAATAATCGGCAGATCAGAGAAGACTATACCCTTTAATGGAAATTAATCCCAATACTGGTATTGAGAATAATTTTTTTTCTGGAGTGCTTTGTTCTGTTTGTGTGGGTAGAAATCCTTTTGGGGTCTGACAAATCAAGAACCATGTTCTTTGTCTGCTAGATCTCTTCACCTTTTTTCATCTTGTTGACTGCCTATTCCACGTCTTTGTCCTTAGATCCCTATTTCACCAATGAAATTTATTTCATGTCTCTTTCCTTCCTCATTCAATCACATGCATCCATACATTAGCTTTACATATCCACCACACCTATGGATCTCTGATCTAGGCTTATGTTTGCCTTTTTAAGGATTTTCAGTTGACTGTATGTATGTGAATTTACTTGACTGTATGCAATTTCTTTCCTTCTTTTTAACTTCTGTTTTGGGTAGTGGAGCTCTTAGTTAGAATGTATTAGCATGAATTTCCTTTAGATGACTCTATTTCCCTCCTTCAAGGACCATATATGCTGTATGCATTTGGGATTTTCTGTGTTCTAGTGTTGTAATGGGAAGAAAAATGAGGTTGTCTTTGCTTTAGATATTTTTGTTGTAATTGTGCTATTAGTTAGCTTTGACTTTCCGATTTTAGCCGCTTTAAGTATGCACAAGTAGTCTGCAGAAACCATATCAAATGTCCATGTCTAATAGTGATGGTAGATAGTGGTGGATTACGAGTGCCCCAGTTCAGCTCTAGGCTGAAGTTGTGCTACTTGTATGGAACTATTGGGATGTTTAGTAATAGTTACATCAATGAGGTAATAATTGACCTCCTTTTGTTTGTCTTACTTTAAAATAAAAATATTAATTTTTGGATTTTGTTGCTTGTAGACTCGTGGGGCCAAACACGTCCCACTGTTTCCAGTAGAACAAGAATTGGGAGCTGATCTTCTGGGGGAGTATTTGGCTAGAAACATCCTTAGTTTTATTGTGACATACTTTTTTTAATCATTTATCTAGTGTTGGTATTTAGATTAGTGAATAAATCATTGGAGAGTAGATGTCTTGCTTAAGGGAAATTCCCTTGTATGACTCAATCTGAAGACTGCCCTTTGTTTAGTTCTTGCAGTTTTTCTTATGGGCCATTAACCCTAGGCTGCACGTTGCTCTCCGCTGCCCTTCAACTTTTGTCTTCCTTCCACTCTCGGTTTCATTCCTGGTAAGTTTATTGTAATTAGAATATTGCAAAGCTCTTTTATGTTGGTTATATAATTTGACGATTTTGTTGCTTGTTGACTCTAGGGGCTATACACATCCCCACTGTTTCAAGTACGACAAACTTTGGGGTGTAAGAGTCTAATTTACACTAATTTCCTTCAGTAGATGTTACAATGATCTAGAGCCATTAGCCTGCAATGTAGTTCACGACTTCTTTGTAATTTTTGGCTAAAATTCTAAATCCACCACATGAACATCATTTTCAATTTGTATATGAACAGAAAAGTTAATCTAAATTTCTGAATTTGCTTGCCATTCATATTTATTTTTTTGATGGTTAAATTATTTATGTAATATTTCCTCTGTGTGTACTCGCACACACACATGCACACACACAATATACATGGTTACATATATTATAATCTTCATTAACTTTTTGAATCTTTTGTAATTTTTCATATTTTATTTATTTGTCAAGAGCGTAAGGACTTAAGCCTCACGTCCTGAGGCTTACGCCTCACACACCTTGAGGTTCTAACGCCTCACTTCATGCCAACGCCTTCAAAAACGCTAATGCATATAAAATCAGAAGATCACTTCTGTGATTGTTGTCTGATAGATTGTAGACCTGGAGGAGGATTCTTCCCATACATATTCTCCCTGTGCTGGGTGTTGTTGCATTTAAGCTCCACCTCTATTAAGATATGCATTACACTGATTCTATTTTCAGTTTATGGCCGTATGTAGGAGTGGCAATGGGTTTCGTCGCCTATTAATAATATTCTCAACCCGAACCTGATCTGTTTATAAGCTTGTTGAAAAAGGCTAACCTGAACCCAATCCAGTGATGAACCCCTCAATCCTTGCTAGCTTGCTTAACCTATTCAAAATAAATTAGTTATATTCTATATAATAACATTTGAATGTAAAAATAATAGTTGATATATTTTATTCAGTATATAAATCTTTAATTATTACTAAATTAATTATGTATTATGACTCGTTGGGTCCGACGAGCCCAACTCAACCCAATTATAAACGGGTTGAGAAAACCCTACTCGTAATTCGGGAGGGTTGACGGGCTGGGTTAGAAATTGCCACTCCTAGTCATATGGTTGCAATACCTGTTTCTTCAAGACAAGATTGAGTTATTCATTATATTTATTGATCCTTATAATTTTGATTTGGTTGGCCCAAGCAAATCATGCATTTCCAATAGTCATGACTCATGATTTGATCTTATAACTATCAAAATGCTACCCTAGTCGTATGGTTATGAAGCATGCTGTCCCAAAACAAGATTAATTATTATTGGCCAACAACAAAGATCAAATCCAAGACATTATAGCCAATATGCACATTTTATATGTACACAGTTTAAAAATTGTTAACTCAGAATCACACATATTGGTTGATGTCATTTCTTTGCTACAGTATACACCATCATTAGGTCTTATGTCACCTTAATCATTTCTGCATTTTCCCTTTAAGCACATGCTTCTCTCTCTCTCTCTCTCTCTCTCTCTCTCTGTAGTGAGAAGCTTAACTTTATTACAAGAAGGAAAAAAGAAAGTGCCAAAGGATTTTTTTGCTGATACGAGCTTGAAGCCTTGAACAAAAGTTTTACTAGTAATGTTCACTTTTCAGATTGGGCAAGAAATTTTGTAATATCTCAACATTAATCTGAACTGTGGGTCTTTGTTTTTGTTTTTGATCAGTAAAAGAGGGTCATATATTAAGGGGAAAAATCTGTACAAAAAGATTCACCTATATATATCTGAATCTGAGACCTAACTGAACAAAAAAAAAAGTGGATAAAAAGAAGGCCTCTGACCAACTAGAACATACTAACCCCTATCAGCAGAAGGAACTAATGAAGCTGAAACAAAACCCAATCCACCCATAACCCATTCTTCATGTTGGAACTCCAAAACAGAAGAAAGTTTAAATACACAAACTAGATTTTTTCGTTGAGTTATGTAGAATTTCTCAAACGCCCTTCTATATCTTTCCTTCCAAAGGAGAACCAAATGATCTTCATGAAAGAGGAAGGAAGTACCCAAGTAACACCAATCGTGGATAATAACTGGTTCGGGATCCAATACAAGATAGAGCAATCAAGGAGGAGGTGGCTCAACATTTTTGCTTTCTATTTGACCTTTTTAATATTATTGGCCTTTGCTACTTGAATGCTAGGCTTGTGCATAGTCACCAAGTCAGAGTTCAAAATTTTTCGGCTAGGCCTAAGTCTAGAAAAAAAATTGGAAAAATTCGGAAAGAAATTTGGGAAAATGTTGGTAATGGAATTTTATTTCCTAATTATAAAAAATATAAATAAATATATAATATCATTTATTTATTCACGACCTTTTAAGATAGTCCTGAATAATTTATGTATAATTTGCTGTTAGAAAAGTTTATGATTTTTCTTAAAAGTCGCAAATTCTTTATGAATAATTGTTTGACAAAAAATTTGAGTTATTCGGAACTTTTTGAAAAAGATGAAGAGCTTTGTTACTATGATCTTGTGGTAACAAGGAGAATTCTTAATGCTGCAATTCATACCTGATTAATGAGCCAAACTGATACATTGTATTGGCTTGGTTCATCAATTTTTTGTTAATTGTTTTTTTTATCAAATTATATATATATATCTTGGCTCTGTTTTCTTTAACTATATATTTCTATATGTGGCATTCAGAGTTGTTGAGCAGATTGATGGTCTTCAGTGACCATGCCGTTTTTTTATTTAATTCATTTTTTTGGGGGAAGGTGTTATCTTGCTTTTTCTAAGCAGTAATTCCCTCGCCCACTACAAAAGAAAAAAAGAGGTCTTTGCTTGCGAATGTAATATCTTCTCAATTCTGCATGGCCTTGTGGGAGCTTGATATGGAAGTAATGCCATTCTTGTAGTACAGGGTATCTTGCACCAGCTAAAGATTATTTAGTTTTATGCAATATATACATGTGCATGTGGCAAACTATTTTGATATACTTAGTGTGTGGCCGGATGGCATTGCATCATTGGTTTCTTAATGGTCCTACTGACATTCAAGCAGTCATGTGATATGTAACATGCATTCTTATGATGTGTTGCAGGATTTCATGAGTGGCAAAACTGCTCTTCGGAATATCATGAGTATTCTTTTGCCAGGAGTCAATGCCATCATCAGTGATCGAACTAATCAAGTATATAGTCAACTTCTAGAAAAGGCCGTGCATCTCTCCTTGGATATTATAATTCTTGTTTTGGAGAAGGATTTATTTCTTGCTGATTACTGGCGCCCTTTGTACCAGGTAACTATTTTAGTTGTGTTGTGTAATTTACGGAGTGTAGATGTAATGGGCTGCTATTTGTTTTTAATCCAAGGTTTCCAAAACACAGATAAGTTCCCAGGCGAGCTACTGATCATGGAACCTAGGTGAACATTAGGTGCTTAGCCAGTTTTCAGGTGACTACCAAAGTAAAGGAATAGTTCATTCATAAATAATATACTAATGTATAGAAAAAAAATCATATAAAATATCAATATGACTAAATAGAATATAATTAGATCGGTGAGTCTGACAAACAACATAGGGCAATGTAGACTTGATACTGAAAAGACAGTTGGATTCATTAGTTTAATAAGAAAACCAAGAAATTAGAATTCACAGTTTTCACTATCACAGATTAATGATAAAGAGCATAATGATTTGTGGCTACAAAAATACTTTAATAAATGACTAGGCACTGGTTTTGCTAGATAGGTATTCCACGATTTTGGTTCGGTGAGAATTTTGATCCAGGTTCCTATGTAGTAGGAGTTTTGGAATCCCTATCTAACAAGGAGAAGAGGACTGATAAGATCATAACTCAGAATGTGGAGGTCCATGATCTCTCAGCGATTTGTGCAGCTCCTCTAGCTGTCCTTGAGTGCTATTTTCTGCAAGCACAAGGGAGTTTGGGGTTATCAGTTATGGGTGGTCCTAATTCCAATTTGGAAGAACTTCTTGAATTTGAGGAAGAAAACAAGCTTCTTTTCAAGGAAATTGAAGAGAAAGGAAGATTATAGGTGCGTCTCCAATGGATGGTAAGAAAGGGGAAAGTATAAAGTGCATAAAAGAGTTGAAGAAGGTTGAAAGCAATGTGGTGACGGGGAAGGTAGACATTAATGTAATTATAATATTGTCTTTGTTGTTGTCGATGACTGCCTTTCGCCCTTGGCTTTAGACCCGGTGAGTTTAATGTAATTATAATATTATAGTGTTATTTTATGTTAGTTAATTGTATCGTAATACAAATTGATTGTCTGAAAATTTAATGTTTTGTCTAATTTTAGATTAAAAATATTAATTTTAGGATTTTTTTACGTGAAGACTCGTGGGGTTGTACAGGTCTCATAGTTTCCAATACGACAAACATTGTGCTATGGGCCCCTGGCGAAAGTGTTTGTCGTTGTGCCGATCTTGTGGGGGGAGTACATGGCTAGAAATCTTGTTAGTTTTATTATGACATTCTTGTTTTTATCATTTATCAAGGGAAATTCTCTTTTATTGACACGATCTAAAACTGCCCTCTTTTTAGTTCTTGCAGTTTTGCTTATGTGCCATTAACCTTAGGCGCACGTATCTCTTGGCTGCCCTTCAACTTTCGTCTATGCTCCTGTGGATGATTGCCTTCCACTCTCGGTTTCATTCCTGGTAAGTTTATTGTAATTAGAATATTGCAATGCTCTTTAATGTTTGTTATTTAAATTTAGGATTTTGTTGCTTGTAGACTCTTGGGGCCGTACATAACTCACTGTTTCTAGTACGAAAAACATTGGGGTGTGCGCCCCACCCCAAAGTATGTCTTTGTGCCTAGATTGAAGGGGCGTATATGACTAGCGATCCCCTTAGTTTTATTAGGACATATTTCTTGTTATCATTTATCTAGTGTTAGTATTTAGCGTAGCGAGTTAAACAAAGGTAAGTAGATGCTTTTCTTAAGGGAAATTCAATTCCAGTTACTTAATCTCAATACTACATCATCTTAGTTCGTCTAGTTTTAAGTATGATTTTTTATGTTCTTTCTTTCTTCAAACTTTTCTATTTAAGACATTAATTTTTTGCACTTTTTTTTTTACTCATTCATTATACAACTACACCACATGATCTATATGGAATGGGGCGGGAACCGCAACTTCTGCTAATGAGGCATTAAACCTAAGTTGCAAGTTGCTCTCAGCTGCCCTTTAGTTTTTGTCTTTGCTGCTCTCGATGATTGCCTTTTGCTCTCGACTTTGTACCTGGTGAGTTTATCGTAATTGTAATATTGCAAGACTATTTTATGTCAGTTAATTATATCATAATACAACTGATAATCTGAAAATTTAAAGTTTCTTATTTTAGAATACCAATATTAATTTTAGGATTTTGTTGCATGTAGGCTCGTGGGGCCGTACACGTCCCACTATTTCTACTAGGACCAAAATTGGGGTGTGAGCCCAACCCCAAAGTGTTCGTCCTTGTGTCGAGATTGTGGGGGCATCTATTATTAGCAATCACCTTAGTTTTATTATGACATACTTTTTTTTATCATTTATATTGCGTTATTATTTAGCTTAGTGAGTAAATCAATTGTGAGTTGATGTCTTGGTTAAAAAAATCCCCTTCTAGTGAATCTATCTGAATATTGTCCTCTGCTTAGTGCTTGCACTATTAAGCCTTATATTTTTATATTCCTTCTTTCTTCAATATTTTATTTGTGTGAAATTGATTTTCATGTTTTCTGTACTCCTTCATTTACAACTACACCATGTGAGCTATATGGAATGGTCGGGAATTGTCGCTTCTTCTCATGGGCCATTAACCCTAGGCTACACGTTGCTCTCGGTTGCCCTTCAGCTTTCGTTTGTGTTGTTTCGTTTGTGTTGTTGTCGTTGACTGCCTTTTGCTCTCGAATTCATACCAGGTAAATTTATCGTAATTATAATATTGTAGTGCTATTTTATGATAGTTAATTGTATTGTAATACAATGGATAATCTAAAACCTTACAAGTTTAATCTTACTCTAAAATAAAAATATTAATTTTTGGATTTTGTTGCTTGTAGACTCATGGGGCCATACACGTCCCACTGTTTCCAGTATGACAAACATTGGGTGCTGATCTTGTGGGAGAGTATTTGGCTATAAACATTGTTAGTTTTATTGTGACATACTTTTTTTAATCATTTATCTAGTGTTAGTATTTAGATTAGTGAATAAATCAGTGGAGAGTAGATGTCTTGCTTAAGGGAAATTCCTTTGTAGTGACTCAATCTGAATACTGTCATTTTTTTAGTTTTTGTAGTTTTTCTTAAGGGCCATTACCCTATGCTTCACGTTGCTCTCGACTGCCCTTCAACTTTCATCAGTGCTGCTGTCGTTGACTGCCTTCCACTCTCGGTTTCATTCCCGGTAGGGTTATCGTAATTAGAATATTGCAAAGCTCTTTTATGTTGGTTATTTAATTTTAAGATTTTGTTGCTTGTTGACTCTAGGGCCATACACGTCCCCACTGTTTCAAGAACGACAAACACTGGGGTGTGGGCCCCACCTTTTAGTATTTGTCTTTATGCTGAAATTGAGGGGGCGTATATGGCCAACAATCCCAGTAGTTTTATTATGTCATATTTCTTTCTATCATTTATCTAGTGTTCGTATCTACGTAGCGAGTTATATAATGATAAGTGGATGTTCCTCTTATGGGAAGTTCCATTCTAGTTTCTAAATCCGAATACTACATTGTCTTAGTTCTTATATTTATAAGTCTGATTTTTAATATTATTTATTTCTTGAAAATTTTCAATTTAAGAAACTAATGTTTTAAACCTTTTTTATGTACTCATTCATTATACATCTACATCATGTGAGTTATATGGAATGGAGCGGGAACTGCGACTACTGCTAATGGGTCATTAAACCTACGTTGCAAGTAGCTCTAAGATGCTCTTAAGCTATCATCTTTGTTGTTGTCAATGACTGCTTTTCGCCCTTGGCTTTAGACCCTGGTGAGTTTAATGTGATTATAATATTATAGTGCTATTTTATGTTAATTAATTGAATTGTAATACAAATTGATAGTCTGAAAATTTAAAGTTTTGTCTTATTTTAGATTAAAAATATTAATTTTAGGATTATTTTTTTTTGTAGACTCATGGTGATTCAGATTCAGGGAGGTAAAAGAGATAAGGGATAAAAAAAAACTCAAAGTTAACTTCATTACTTGTCCAGTTGACTTGGTTACACTGCTATTTAAAGACCTCATGGAATCGTTTAGACAACTCCATCTAGACTTAGACTCTCCATTTACCTAGAAACTCTGTTGGATGTCTTTATATCTTCCAAGTTCTTGCATTTTCTAGACGCACAGGTTATGATAATTTTACTTTTCCAAGGTAACCCCCATGTTACTAATTTGACTTGCATCACGTGGGGCCGTACATGTCTCATAGTTTCCAGTACGACAAACATTGTGCCGTGGGCCCCTGGCAAAAGTGTTTGTCCTTGTGCTGATCTTGTGGGGGGGGTATATGGCTAGAAATCTTGTTAGTTTTATTATGGCATTCTTGTTTTTATCTTTTATCTTGTGTTACTATTTATATTAGAGCATAAATCAATGGTGAGTAGATGTCTTGCTTAAGGGAAATTCCCTTTTAGTGACACGATCTAAACTGCCCTCTTTTTAGTTCTTGCAGTTTTGCTTATGGGCCATTAACCCTAGGCTACACGTATCTCTCGGCCCCCCTTCAACTTTCATCAGTGCTGCTGTCGTTGTCGCCTTCCACTCTCGGTTTCATTCCTGGTAAGTTTATCGTAATTAGAATGTTGTCAAACTCTTTTATGTTGGTTATTTAATTTTAGGATTTTGTTGTTTGTTGACTCTTGGGGCCATACACTACCCCACTGTTTCAACTATGACAAACACTGGGGTGTGGGCCCCATCCTAAAGTGTTTGTCTTTGTGCTGAAATTGAGGGGTCGTATATGGCCAGCAATCCCAGAAGTTTTATTATGGCATATTTCTTTCTATCATTTATCTAGTGTTCGTATCTACATAGTGAGTTATATAATGGTAAGTAGATGTTACTCTTATGGGAAGTTCCATTCTAGTTTCTAAATCCGAATACTACATTGTCTTAGTTCTTATATTTATAAGTCTGATTTTTTATATTATTTCTTTCTTCAAAATTTTCTATTCTGGAAAATAATTTTTTAAACCTTTTCTATGTACTCATTCATTATACGACTATATGTGAGTTATATGGAATGGAGTGAGAACCGCGACTACTGCTAATGGGCCATTAAACCTACGTTGCAAGTTGCTCTGAGATGCTCTTAAGCAATCATCTTTGTTGTTGTCGATGACAGCCTTTCGCTCTTGGTTTTAGACCCGGTGAGTTTAATGTAATTATAATATTATAGTGCTATTTTATGTTAGTTAATTATATCGTAATATAAATTGATAGTCTGAAAATTTAATGTTTTGTCTTATTTTAGATTAAAAATATTAATTTTAGGATTTTGTTGCTTGTAGACTCGTGGGGCCGTACATGTCTCATAGTTTCCAGTACGACCAACATTATGCTATGGTCGGGTCCCTGGTGAAAGTGTTTGTCCTTGTGTTGATCTTTTGGGGGCAGTATATGGCTAGAAATCTTGTTAGTTTTATTATGACATTTTTGTTTTTATCATTTATCGAGGGTTACTATTTAAATTAGTGCGTAAATCAAGGTGAGTAAATGTCTTGCTCAAGGGAAATTCCCTTTCAGTGACACGATCTAAAACTGCCCTCTTTTTAATTCTTGCAGTTTTGCTTATGGGCTATTAACAAACCCTCTCTCGGCTGCCCTTCAACTTTCGTCTGTGCTCCTGTCGATGATTGTCTTCCACTCTCGGTTTCATTCTTGGTAAGTTTATTGTAATTAGAATATTGCAATGCTCTTTTATGATTGTTATTTAATTTTAGGATTTTTTTGCTTGTAGACTCTTGGGACCGTACACAACTCCCTGTTTCGACTACGAAAAACATTGGGGTGTGCGCCCCACTCCGAAGTATTTGTCTTTGTGCCGAGATTGAAGGGGCGTACATGGCTAGCGAGCTCCTTAGTTTTATTATGACATATTTCTTGTTATCATTTATCTAGTGCTAGTATTTAGCATAGCGAGTTAAACAATGATAAGTAGATGCTTTTCTTATTGGAAATTCCATTATGGTTACTTAATCGGAGTACTACATCATCTTAGTTCGTCTAGTTTTATGTCTGATTTTTTATGTTCTTTCTTTCTTCATACTTTTCTATTTAAGACACTAATTTTTGCACTTTTTTTGTACTCATTCATTATACAACTACACCCCACGTGATCTATATTGAATGGGGTGGGAACTGCGACTTCTGCGAATGAGCCATTAAACCTAAGTTGCAAGTTGCCCTTTAGTTATCGTCTTTACTGCTGTTGATGATTGCCTTTCGCTCTTGGCTTTGTACCTGGTGAGTTTTATGTAATTGTAATATTGCAAGGCTATTTTATATGAGTTAATTGTACCATAATACAATTGATAATCTGAAAATTTAAAGTTTCTTACTTTAGAATACCAATATTAATTTTAGGATTTTGTTGCGTGTAGACTCGTAGGGCCGTATATGTCCCACTATTTCTAGTATGACCAAATTTGGGGTGTGAGCCCAACCCCAAAGTGTTCGTCCTTGTTATGAGATTGTGGGGCCGTATATTGCTAGAAATCACCTTAGTTTTATCATGACATACTTTTTTTATCATTTATTTTGTGTTATTGTTTAGCTTAGCGAGTAAATAAATTGTGAGTTGGTGTCTTGGTTAAGAAAATTCCCTTCTAGTGAATCTATCTGAATAAAGTCCTCTCCTTAGTTCTAGCACTTTTTAAGTTGTATATTTTTATATTCCTTCTTTCTTCAATATTTTATTTGTGTGAAACTGATTTTGATTTTTGATGTACTCCTTCATTTACAACTACACCATGGGAGCTATATGGAATAGTCAGGAATCGCCGCTTCTTCTCATGGGCCATGAACCCTAGGCTACACATTGCTCTCGGTTGCCCTTCAGCTTTCGTTTGTGTTGTTGCAGTTGACTGCATTTTGCTCTCGAATTCATACCGGGTAAGGTTATAAATCTAAAACCTTACAAGTTTAATCTTACTTTAAAATAAAAATATTAATTTTTGGATTTTGTTACTTGTAGACTCGTGGGGCCATACACGTCCCACTGTTTCCAGTACGACAAACATTGGTTGCTGATCTGATCTTGTGGGGGAGTATTTGGCTAGAAATATCGTTAGTTTTATTGTGACATACGTTATTTAATCATTTATCTAGTATTAGTATTTAGGTTAGTGAATAAATCATTGGTGTGTAGATGTCTTACTTAAAGGAAATTCCCTTGTAGTGACTCAATCTGAATACTGCCCTCTTTTTAGTTCCTGTAGTTTTTCTTATGGGCCATTAACCCTAGGTTGTACATTGCTCAGGGCTGCCCTTCAACTTTCGTCTGTGCTGCTGTCGTTGGCCTTTCACTCTCGGCTTCATTCGCGGTAAGTTTATCGTAATTAGAATATTGCAAAGCTCTTTTATGTTGGTTATTTAATTTTAGGATTTTGTTGCTTATTGACTCTTGGGGCCATACAACTCCCCACTATTTCAACTACGACAAACACTAGGGTGTGGGCCCCACCCTTAAGTGTTTGTCTTTGTGCCGAAATTGAGGGGGCGTATATGGCCAGCAATCCCAGTAGTTTTATTTTGACATATTTCTTTCTATCATTTATCTTGTGTTAGTATCTACATAACGAGTTATAAAAAGGTAATTAGATGTTCCTCTTATGGGAAGTTCCATTCTAGTTACTAAATCCTAATAATACATTGTCTTAGTTCTTATATTTATAAGTTTGAATTTTTATATGCTTTCTTTCTTCAAAATTCTCTATTTAAGAAACTAATTTTTTAAACATTTTTTATGTACTCATTCATTATACGACTACATCATGTAAGTTATATGGAATGGAGCGGGAACCGCGACTACTGCTAATGGGCCTTTAAACCTATGTTGCAAGTTGCTCTGAGATGCTCTTAAGCTATCGTCTTCGTTGTTTTTGTTGACAGCCTTTCGCCCTTGGCTTTAGACCCGGTGAGTTTAATGTAATTATAATATTCTGGTGCTATTATAAGTTAGTTAATTGTATCGTAATACAAATTGATAGTCTGAAAATTTAATATTTTGTCTTATTTTAGATTAAAAATATTCATTTTAGGATTTTGTTGCTTATAGACTCGTGGGGCCGTACATGTCTCATAGTTTCCAGTAAGACAAACATTGTGTTGTGGGCCCTTGGCGAAAGTGTTTGTTCGTGTGCTGATCTTGTGGGGGAGTATATGGTTGGAAATCTTGTTAGTTTTATTATGGCATTCTTGTTTTTGCCATTTATCTAGTTTTACTATTTAAATTAGTGCGTAAATCAATGGTGAGTAGATGTCTTGCCCTCTTTTAGTGACACGATCAAAATTGCCCTCTTTTTAGTTCAAGGGAAATTCCCTTTTAGTGACACGATCAAAATTGCCCTCTTTTTAGTTCTTGCAGTTTTTCTTATGGGCCATTAACCCTAGGCTACATGTATCTCTCGGCTACCCTTAAACTTTCGTCTGTGCTCCTGTTAATGATTGCCTTCAACTCTCGGTTTCATTCCTGGTAAGTTTATTGTAATTAGAATATTGCAATGCTTTTTTATGTATTTTATTTAAATTTAGGATTTTGTTGCTTGTAGACTCTTAGGGCCGTACACAACTCCCTGTTTCTAGTACGAAAGACATTGGGGGCATGCTCCCCTCCCCAAAGTATTTGTCTTTGTGCCGAGATTGAAGGGGGGTATATGGCTAGCGATCCCCTTAGTTTTATTATGACATATTTCTTGTTATCATTTATCTAGTGTTAGTATTTAGCGTAACGAGTTAAACAAAGGTAAGTAGATGTTTTTCTTATGGGAAATTCGATTCTAGTTAATCTGAATACTACATCATCTTAGTTCGTCTAGTTTTAAGTCTGAATTTTTTATGTTCTTTCTTTCTTCAAACTTTTCTATTTAAGACACTAATTTTTTGCACTTTTTGTTTTATTCATTCATTATACAACTACACCACGTGATCTATATGGAATGAGGCGGGAACCGTGACTTCTGCTAATGAGCCATTAAACCTAAATTGCAAGTTGCTCTCAGCTGCCCTTTAGTTATCGTATTTGCTGCTGTCGATGATTGCCTTTCACTCTCGGCTTTGTACCAGGTGAGTTTATCGTAATTGTAATATAACAAGACTATTTTATGTCAGTTAATTGTATCATAATACAATTGATAATCTGAAAATTTAAAGTTTCTAAGTTTAAAATACCAATATTTGCGTGTAGACTCGTGGGGCCGTACACTTCCCACTATTTCTAGTACGGCTAAAATTGGGGTGTCGGCCCAACCCCAAAGTGTTCGTCCTTGGGCCGAGATTGTGGGGGCGCGTATTGCTAGCAATCACCTTAGTTTTATTATGACATACTTTTTTTTATCATTTATTTTGCGTTATTATTTAGCTTAGTGAGTAAATCAATTGTGAGTTGATGTTTTTTTTAAGAAAATTCTCTTCTACTGAATCTATCTGAATATAGTCCCCTCCTTAGTGCTTGCACTTTTAAGTCTTATATTTTTATATTCAATCTTTCTTTAATATTTTTTTCTGTGTGAAACTGATTTTGATTTTTTTATGTACTCCTTCATTTACAACTACACACCATGTGAGTATATGGAATGGTCGGGAATCGTCGCTTCTTCTCATGGGCCATTAACCCTAGGCTACACGTTGATCTCGGTTGCCCTTCACCTTTCGTCTGGGTTGTTGTCGTTGACTGCCTTTTGCTCTTGAATTAATACCAGGTAAGTTTATCATAATTATAATATTGCAATGCTATTTTGTGATAGTAAATTTTATCGTAATACTATGGATAATCTAAAACCTTACAAGTTTAATCTTACCTTAAAATAAAAATATTAATTTTTGGATTTTGTTGCTTGTAGACTTGTGGCGCCATACACGTCCCACTCTTTCCAATACGACAAACATGGGGTGCTGATCCTTTGGAGGAGTATATGGCTTGAAATATCGTTAGTTTTATTGTGACATGTTTTTTTTTAATCATTTATCTAGTGTTAGTATTTAGATTAGTGAATAAATCATTGGAGAGTAGATGTCTTGCTAGGTAATTCCCTTTTAGTGACTAGATCTGAATACTGCCCTCTATTTAGTTCTTGCAGTCTTTCTTATGGGCCAATAACCCTAGGCTGCACGTGGCTCTCGGCTGCCCTTTAACATTCATCTGTGCTGCTGTCATTGACTGCCTTCCAGTCTCGGTTTCATTCCCAGTAAGTTTATTGTAATTAGAATATTGCAAAGCTCTTTTATGTTGGTTATTTAATATTAGGATTTTGTTGCTTGTTGACTCTTGGGGCCATACATTTCCCCACTATTTCAACTAGGACAAACACTGGGGTGTGGGCCCCACCCTTAAGTGTTTGTCTTTGTGCCGAAATTGAGAGGGCGTATATGGCCAGCAATCCCAGTAGTTTTATTTTGACATATTTTTTTCTATCATTTATCTAGTGTTGGTATCTACATAGTGAGTTATATAAAGGTAATTAGATGTTCCTCTTATGGGAAGTTCCATTCTAGTTACTAAATCCGAATAATACATTGTCTTAGTTCTTATATTTATAAGTTTGAATTTTTATTTTCTTTCTTTCTTCAAATTTCTCTATTTAAGAAACTAATTTTTTAAACATTTTTTATGTTGTATTCATTATACGACTACATCATGTAAGTTTTATGGAATGAAACGGGAACCGCGACTACTGCTAATGGGCCACTAAACCTACGTTGCAAGTTGCTCTGAGATGCTCTTAAGCTATCGTCTTTGTTGTTGTCGATGACTGCCTTTCGCCCTTGGCTTTAGACCCGGTGAGTTTAATGTAATTATAATATTATAGTGCTATTATTTGTTAGTTAATTGTATCGTAATACAAATTGATAGCATGAAAATTTAAAGTTTTGTCTTATTTTAGAATAAAAATATTAATTTTAGGATTTTGTTGCTTGTAGACTCGTGGGGCCGTACATGTCTCATAGTTTCCAGTACGACAAACATTGTGTTGTGGGCCCCTGGCGAAAGTGTTTGTCCTTGTGCTAATCTTGTGGGGGGGAGTATATGGCTTGAAATCTTGTTAGTTTTATTATGTTATTCTTGTTTTTATCATTTATCTAGTGTTACTATTTAAATTAGTGCGTAAATCAATGGTGAGTACATGTCTTGCTCAATGGAAATTCCCTTTTATAGTGACACGATCTAAAACTACCCTCTTTGTTGTTCTTGCAGTTTTTCTTATGGGCCATTAAACTGAGGCTGCACGTATCTCTTGGTTGCGCTTCAACTTTCGTCTGTGCTCTTGTTGATGATTGCCTTCAACTCTCGGTTTCATTCCTGGTAAGTTTATTGTAATAAGAATATTGCAATGCTCTTTTATATATTTTATTTAAATTTAGGATGTTGTTGCTTGTAGACTCTTCAGGCCGTACACAACTCCCTGTTTCTAGTACGAAAAACATTGGGGTATGCTCCCCTTTGCAAAGTATTTGTCTTTGTGCCGAGATTGAAGGGGCATATATGGCTAGCGATCCCCTTAGTTTTATTATGGCATATTTCTTTTTATCATTTATCTAGTGTTAGTATTTAGCGTAGCGAGTTAAACAAAGGTAAGTAGATGTTTTTCTTATGGGAAATTCCATTCTTGTTACTTAATTTGAATACTACATCATCTTAGTTCGTCTAGTTTTAAGTTTGATTTTTTATGTTCTTTCTTTCTTCAAACTTTTCTATTTAAGACACTACTTTTTTGCACTTTTTTTTTACTCATTTATTATTCAACTACACCACGTGATCTATATGGAATGGGGCGGGAACCGCGACTTCTGCTAATAAGCCATTAAACCTAAGTTGCAAGTTGCTCTTAGCTGCCCTTTAGTTATCGTCTGTGCTGCTGTCGATGACTGCCTTTCGCTCTCGGCTTTGTACCTGGTGAGTTTATCGTAACTGTAATGTTGCAAGGCTATTTTATGTCTGTTAATTGTATCTTAATATAATTGATAATTTGAAAGTTTAAAGTTTCTTACTTTAGAATACCAATATTAATTTTATGATTTTATTGCGTTTAGACTCGTGGGGCTGAACACATCCCATTATTTCTAGTACGACTAAAATTTGGGTGTTAGCGCAAGCCCAAAGTGTTCGTCCTTGTGCCGAGATTGTGGGGGCATATATTGCTAGCAATCACCTTAGTTTTATTATGACATACGTTTTTTTATCATTTATTTCACGTTATTATTTAGCATAGTGAGTAAATCAATTGTGAGTTGATGTGTTGGTTAAGAAAATTCCGTTCTAGTGAATCTATATGAATATAGTGCTCTCCTTAGTGCTTGCACTTTTAGGTCTTATATTTTTATATTCCTTCTTTCTTCAATATTTTATTTGTGTGAACCTGATTTTGATTTTTTTATGTACTTCTTCATTTACAACTACACCATATGAGCTATATGGAATGGTCGGGAATCGTCGCTTCTTCTCATGGGCCATTAACCTAGGCTATATGTTGCTCTTGGTTGCCCTCAGCTTTCGTCTGTGTTGTTGTCGTGACTGCCTTTTGCTCTTGAATTATTACCAGGTAAGTTAATCATAATTATAATATTGCGATGTTGTTTTATGACAATTAATTGTATCGTAATACAATGGATAATCTAAAACCTTACAAGTTTAATCTTAATTTAAAATAAAAATATTAATTTTTGGATTTTGTTGCTTGTAGACTCGTGAGGTCATTCACGTCCCACTGTTTCCAGTACGACAAACATTGAGTGCTGATCTTGTGGAGGAGTATATGGCTTGAAATATCATTAGTTTATTGTGACATGTTTTTTTAAATCATTTATCTAGTGTTAGTATCTAGATTAGTGAATAAATCATTGGTGAATAGATGTCTTGCTTCAGGGTAATTTCCTTGTAGTGACTAGATCTGAATACTGCCCTCTATTTAGTTCTTGCAGTTTTTCTTCTGGGCCAATAACCCTAGGCTGCACGTGGCTCTTGGCTGCCCTTTAACTTTCGTCTGTGCTACTGTCATTGACTGCGTTCCAGTCTCGGTTTCATTCCCGGAAAGTTTATTGTAATTAGAATATTGCGAAGCTCTTTTATGTTGTTTATTTAATTTTAGGTTTTGTTGCTTGTGGACTCTTGGGGCCATACATGTCGCCACTATTTCAACTAGGACAAACACTGGGGTGTGGGCCCCACCCTTAAGTGTTTGTCTTTGTGCCGAAATTGAGAGGGTGTATATGGCTAGCAATCCCAGTAGTTTTATTTTGACATATTTCTTTCTATCATTTATCTAGTGTTAGTATCTACATAGCGAGTTATATAAAGGTAATTAGATGTTCCTCTTATGGGAAGTTCCATTCTAGTTACTAAATCCGAATAATACATTGTCTTAGTTCTTATATTTATAAGTTTGAATTTTTATTTTCTTTCTTTCTTCAAATTTCTCTATTTAAGAAACTAATTTTTTAAACATTTTTTATGTTGTATTCATTATACGACTACATCATGTAAGTTTTATGGAATGGAGCGGGAACCTCGACTACTGCTAATGGGCCACTAAACCTACGTTGCAAGTTGCTCTGAGATGCTCTTAAGCTATCGTCTTTGTTGTTGTCGATGACTGCCTTTTGCTCTTGGCTTTAGACCCGGTGAGTTTAATGTAATTATAATATTATAGTGCTATTTTTTGTTAGTTAATTGTATCGTAATACAAATTGATAGCATGAAAATTTAAAGTTTTGTCTTATTTTAGAATAAAAATATTAATTTTAGGATTTTGTAGCTTGTAGACTCGTGGGGCCGTACATGTCTCATAGTTTCCAGTACGACAAACATTGTGCTGTGGGCCCTTGGCGAAAGTGTTTGTCGTTGTGCTGATCTTTTGGGGGGAGTATATGGCTGGAAATCTTGTTAGTTTTATTATGGTATTCTTGTTTTTATCATTTATCTAGTGTTACTATTTAAATTAATGCGTAAATCAATGGTGAGTACATGTCTTGCTCAATGGAAATTCCCTTTTATAGTGACACGATCTAAAACTGCCCTCTTTTTAGTTATTGCAGTTTTGCTTATGGGCCATTAAACCTATGCTGCACGTATCTCTCGACTGCCCTTCAACTTTTGTCTGTGCTCCTGTTGATGATTGTCTTCAACTCTCGGTTTCATTCCTGGTAAGTTTATTGTAATTAGAATATTGCAATGCTCTTTTATATATTTTATTTAAATTTAGGATGTTGTTGCTTGTAGACTCTTCGGGCCGAAAACAACTCCCTGTTTCTAGTCCGAAAAACATTGGGGTGTGCTCCCCTTCCCAAAGTATTTGTCTTTGTGCCGAGATTGAAGGGGCATATATGGCTAGCGATCCCCTTAGTTTTATTATGGCATATTTTTTTTTATCATTTATCTAGTGTTAGTATTTAGCCTAGCGAGTTAAACAAAGGTAAGTAGATGTTTTTCTTATGGGAAATTCCATTCTAGTTACTTGATTTGAATACTACATCATCTTAGTTCGTCTAGTTTTAAGTTTGATTTTTTATGTTCTTTCTTTCTTCAAACTTTTCTATTTAAGACACTACTTTTTTGCACTTTTTTTTTACTCATTTATTATTCAACTACACCACGTGATCTATATGGAATGGGGCGGGAACCGCGACTTCTACTAATGAGCTATTAAATCTAAGTTGCAAGTTGCTCTCAGCTGCCCTTTAGTTATCGTCTTTGCTGCTGTCGATGACTGCCTTTCGCTCTCGGTTTTGTACCTGGTGAGTTTATCGTAATTGTAATATTGCAAGGCTATTTTATGTCAGTTAATTGTATCATAATACAATTGATAATCTGAAAATTTAAAGTTTCTTACTTTAGAATATCAATATTTGCGCGTAGACTCGTGCGGCCGTACACGTCCCACTATTTGTAGTACGACTAAAATTGGGGTCTAACCCCAAAGTGTTTGTCCTTGTGTCTAGATTGTGGGGGCAGATATTGCTTTTCACCTTAGTTTTATTATTACATATTATCTTTTATCATTTATTTCGAGTTATTATTTAGCTTTGTGAGTAAATCAATGGTGAGTTGATGACTTGGTTAAGAAAATTCCCTTCTCGTGAATCTATTTGAATATAGTCCTCTCCTTAGTGCTTCCACTTTTAAGTCATATATTTTTATATTCCTTCTTTCTTCAATATTTTATTTGTGTGAAACTAATTTTGATTTTTTAATATACTCCTTCGTTTGCAACTACACCATGTGAGCTGAATGAAATGGTCGGGAATCGCCGCTTCTTCTTATGGGTCATTAACCCTAGGCTACACGTTGCTCTCGGCTGCTGTTCAAATTTTGTCTGTGTTGTTGTCAATGACTCCCTTTTGCTCTCGAATTCATACTGGGTAAGTTCGTCGTAATTATAATATCGCAGTTCTATCCTATGATAGTTAATTGCATCGTAATATTGTTGATAATATAAAAATTTACTAGTTTAATCGTACTTTAGAATGAAAATATTAATTTTAAGATTTTGTTGTTTGTAGAGTTGTGGGGCCATAAATGTCTCACTGTTTCCAGTACGACAAATATTGGGCTGTGGGCCCCAACCGAAAGTGTTTGTCCTTGTGCTGATCTTGTGGGGGAGTATATGGCTAGAAATATTGTTAGTTTTATTATGACTTACTTATTTTAATTATTTATCTAGTGTGAGTATTTAGATTAGTGAATAAATCAAGGTTGAGTAGATGTCTTGCTTAGGGGAAATTCATTTGTAGTGACTCGATATGAATACTGCTCTCTTTTTGGTTCTTGCAGTTTTGCTTATGTGCCATTAACTGAAGGTTGCACGTTGCTCTCGGTTGCACTTCAACTTTTGTTTATCCTGCTATCAATGATTTCCTTCCACTCGGCTTTATTCCTGATAAGTTTATCTTAATTACTATATTGTAATGCTCTTTTAGGTTAGTTATTTAATTTTAGGATTTTGTTGCTTGTTGATTATTGGGGCCGTACACTTCCCACTGTTTGCAGTACGACAAACACTAGGGCTTGGGCCCCACCCTATAGTGTTTGTCTTTGTGCCGAAATTGAGGAGGCGTATATGGCCGGCAATCCCAATAGTTTTATTACCTCTGTCCGGCAACGGCCAGGGATCACACCGGCATAACTCTCTCACAATGGAAGACCTCTTCACTACAATAATGCCCTTGTTCGAATCCAATGGAATAAGAGGGGATTTTTCGTCACTAGGCAAAAAGTCATTAACAATTCGGCTCAACTGGCCCCACTGATCCAGAGGCTTAACAAATACGCATATGAGAGCTAAATCCCACCATCCTGGCGCTGGATATGGTTTCTTCGGAGCAGGTCTCCTCCCTACTTCTAAAGGCAAATATCACAATGCTCTGAAATGATTCCCCTTCTCTTCATCATCCCACCGTTGCGCTGAAGCTTCCTTCCTAGATCCAAATATATCCTATGAGCATGGGATCTTCCTACCCACTTTCACAATTATATATTTTGACTATGAGTCGCCACCTATTCATTCTTAGGGATAGGTCTCGGGTATTTGTTTGTTTGGATAAGGCAAATGGTCTAATCAGAGTTAGGGTAAGTGGTTCGATTAAGCCCTGAGGAAGGTGTTAGGCACCCCAAGACCCCCGTTTTATAACGGTTACCTACTCCCTAAACTTAAGCCAATTATAATCTCAAAGTTTAATTAGAATGTCCAAAGTTTTTAAGTGAGTGCTAATTCAAGAAAAATAGAAAGCTAGATGGCTAGGGTCGAACCCAAGTTGGGTTGCCTACGTACTCACATGGTGAGATCAGACCGAGCGTAGTTCTGGCACATGAGCCCGTGCCGAGGCTAGGGGGTAGTGTGTGCGTGCATAGGGTGGTCAAAGGGTCTAGCCTAGAAGGCTATGGTTTAGTTGGCCGGGGAGGTCAAGTGCACAAGGGGTAAGTCTAACCACGGTTAGAGAAGATTTAACTATGGTTAGGTGAGCTAACCAAAGCTAAAGAGGTCCTACAAGTCTCTTTTCGGTTTTTTGTATTTTTATATTTTTTTGGGATTTAGGAGATATTTGAATGTTTTTGGTATTTTGGTTATATTTGCATGTTTTTGGTATTTTGATTATATTTGAATGTTTTTTGGTATTTTGAGATTTTATTATGTTTTTGGTATTTTGAGCTTTTATCATGTTTTTTTGGATTTTCATATAGGTAGGGTTTTGAAAAACTTAGCTAAAGTCACATTTAATCCAAGAGTTTGGCTAAAAGATTATATTTTAAGACATAAAGAGGGATGTGCCTTATGAATGTAAATGGTCTATTGCCAACACCTATTTTGTTGAATTGGTGTTGATAATAGATCAAATATCATTGTCTTTGGTATGAGACATTTTTAAGAATGTCCTCTTTAAGTCCTTAAACTATCATTTATTTTAAGTCCTTAAACCATCACCTACCCATTCAACATAGAACATGAAGGAAAAATAAAGAAATGAAAGAAAATGAAAACTCATCCTCTCCCTTTTAAGGTGGTTCATTTACACCATTATTAATGATGTAATGTTGCTCTAAAGAATGTTAGGGAGGGGATGAGCTTTCACAAAAAATTCTAGAAAGAGGACTAGAATCTCAAAAAAGAAACAAAATGAAAAAGAGAGGTATAGCTTTAGCTTTCACTCTCTATGGGTCTACCCATATCCACATTTGTGGGTGCATAAAAAAGAAAAAATATGTACAAGAAAAAAAAAGGAACATCTCTTTATTTTTGATATGGGGTCCCTCTACACCATTAGATTAATGTAGAGAGACCTAACTATGCTTGAGAAATGAGAGATCAAGAAGAGAGAACCAAATAAATAAAAAAAGATAAAAAAGAAGAGAAGATGAAAGAAGGAGTGCCTACTTTTTCAAGAATTCTCCTTCAATGCTCCAAGGGGTAGGGTTTTAGAATCCACAAAGGAAGACAGTTAGCAAAGAACTCTAAGCTTTTAATTTTACAATTCTTTCCAAACTCTAAACCTTAGTTTATTCTCCCTTCTTCAAACTCAAGAGAAATACAAGTGGGTGAGAACCTTCTAGGGGTCTTGAGGGATGGATCTAAGGGGCTAAAGGATTGGTATTTATAGGACAACTAAGAGGTTGGGTTGTGTCTTTTACATGGGGGATAAAAAGAGCTAGTGGGTAAAGACTTGAGTGTTGTAAAGTGAGTTGATAGATTGAGTGTTGTAAGGAGTGTAAGAGAGTGTAAGAGAGTTGGTGGGTTGAGTGAACTATGAGTTATATGAGTATGGGTTGTAGGATATAGGGTGTAAGAGAGGTGTAAGAGAGTTGGTGGGTTGAGTGAACTATGAGTTATATAGGTATGGGTTGATGTAAGAGAGGTGTAAGAGAGTTGGTGGGTTGAGTGAACTATGGGTTATATGGGTATGGGTTGTAGGATATAGGGTAGGTGGATATGGATATGTGGATTAGGTCTTATGGATCATGGGTTATTAGTAGATGGGTCATGGGTTATGATTATTGGACTTTGACTATGACATTTGGGCTTGGGCTATGGAAATAGGCTTTGGCTTATGCAATTGGGTGATTGGGTATTTGGGCTTGACTACTTGGGTTGGGTAATAAAATTAGGTAATTGGGTTTGATTGAGTTGTCTAGGTATAAGTTTGGTCAACTGGGCTTGGGCCTTGGGTATACCTAGGGCTTACTAAGGTTAGGCTAGGGCTACCTAGGGTTTAGGTTTAGGACTACCTAGGGTTAAGCTTAGGGTTAACTAGGGTTTGGACCATAGCTAAATTAATTAACCACGGTTAAGGGGTGTAAAAATAGGGTGCTGACATATCCAAGATGGCAACTACTCCTCTCCATCCTTCTCTCTTAGCCCCTGTAGGAAAATTTACCCACCTATTCCGGCCACCTCCGACAGGTCGATACCAAAGCAATATGAATGCTCCTTTCCCGTTCTTCTTCCTTTCAATCACTAGCATGCTTGCCCCTCCTACCCATCACACCACCCGGTACGACTCCTCTGCAGCCAAAACACACTCTGAAACAAACGAAGCTACCCATCTCCTCGCCTCCTCCTCAATCCAAACCTCCACTGAATAGCCTCTACCCCGTTCCACTATCTTCAACAAAGGCTTATTTCCAAACTCCTTACTGAAATCTAAAGTTGTACTTTCAACTTGAAAAATCCTTCTCATCATAAACTAGGTTTGCTAGTGTATGTCTGATCATAAACTGGGTTTGTTGGTGTATGTCTGATCATAAATTGAAAAAATAATATACCAAGTTAGCCTAAGTGATTACATGAGCTCAAAATCCAGGTCCACCAATTATAAATTAATACTAAATGGAAATTCAAATTATAATGTTGTTTTAATATAATTATTAAAAAAAAAAAGAAGCCCAAATGAAAGGCTAAAAGTTAAACACTAAAAGAATTTATCTCAAAACATATTATCCAAATGAATGCTACTTAGTACATACATTTGGTATGATTAAAGTGACAAGTTTTCCAAAAGGGCAAATACTAGAAGAACAAATAAACCTAAACATGAAGCATGTCTAATTGGCCCTCCATCAGTAGAAATGCCGGAGCCCTTCTCACCGGTAGGATGAGATGCAACAATCATCACAAATCGATTAGACGCTTTAGTTTTTACTTGTACATTTGTTGCTTATTTTTTCAAGCTTCTCTTTCTTTTCTAAGTAGTTGTAGCTAAGGTGTCAAAAATCGACACATTTCAATCAACTTCAGCCGAAATGTGTTAGTTTCAGTGGTGTCCAAACGAAATCCACATGTATACTGAAAATACTGGACTTTGTGACACATATCGGTAAACTTCGACCGAAACCATAAAAATTTATTAGAAAAATATTGAATCCGTAAAAATTTATTAGAAAAATATTGAACAACAACTCTTGAGTACCCTTTTATCAAGTAAGCTACCTTAAAATTTGATGAAGTACGAAGCTGGCGAGAACTGGCGAAAGTGATTATTTTGCATTAGTACTCATTTAACATTATTTTACACATAGCTTTTAAATCTTTCTGCAAGCGTTTACAACCTCTCTTTAAGATGGAATCCGGTAACACCATAACAAATTATTGCGTTAAAATCTACAAGAAAAAGAACAAAATTATTAAACTTGTTTGAAATAATCTAATATCTGATTTATGGACATCTAACCAAAACCTTGGATATATAGCTATTACAGCCCACTTTATTGATTTTGATTTAAAATTATAAAAATGTATTATTAATTTTTCTATGTTCTCTTTGCCCTGCACAAGGATTTAAATTTCTGAAGCTATTAAATCAAGTCCTTTAAAGTGAAAATTGGAAAATAAATTCATGTATAACCTCAAATAACAGTTCACTTAATGATGTTGTTGAAAGAACAATTAAAAATCATTTAGTTCGAAAAGAGTTGGTTTTGCGGAGCAACAAACATGAAATAAGTCATCATGAAGAATTAATAAAACTAAATTTTAATAAAGAACTAAGAACAAACCATAACAAATATTAAATTAATATTCATATTGCAATATTACTAACAAAAATTATATTTTATAAAAAAATAAAACTAATGTTAAGGCCCTAGTAGATAGATAAAATAATCACAACTAATATTAAGGCCCTAGTCGATTAGATAAAAAAAAAAAAAACTAATATTGAGGCCTTGGCAGATTAGATAAAAAAAAAAAACTAAAACTAATATTAAGGCCCTGACATGTTAGATAAAAAACTAAAACTAATATTAAGTCCCTAACAGATTAGATAAAAACCCAAAACTATTAAGGCCTTGGCAGATTAGATAAAAACTAAAACTAAGATTAAGGGCCTAGCAGATTAGATTAGACCCTAGGAGATTAGCAGTGAATAGTTCTTAAAATAATAAAACTAATACTAAATTCAGAGAAATAACTAAAACTATATAATTTTAATAAAAACTAAAACTATTTCATTTTAATAAAAACTAAAACATTATAATTAATCAGAACAACGATTAGAATAGAATTCAAAGGAATTTAGGGGTTTTTATTTTTTTTCGCTCAAAGGGATTTTGGGTTTAGTTTGGGCTGTTATATGGATTCAGTGATTTCAGTTAGGATTCAAGCAACTTTATTGGTTCAATAAAGGTATGGTTAATCAAAGTAAATAAAAAAAAACTAATGACAGTTTAGGATAATCTATTTTAGGGTAATCAAAACAGTTAGGGTAATCAAAACAACTAACAAAATAATCTATTTTTAGATTAACAACTAACAACAAATAATGTAATATATTTTTAGATTCAGATTAGAGGAATGGATTCAGATTAACAAAAAAGATTAGGGTTAGATTAACAAAAAAAATAGCTTGAGAGACTGACTCTATATTTTTAGTAAAAGGAAAGAAATATAGTAACAAATAGCTTCAGAAACAGATTCAGATTATTTAAAGAAAAACTGACTGAAAGATTAGAAAAGAAAGGACGTTGAGCTTGAAAGATGGAAGTGGGACAAACGAAGCTTGCATTGCAGAGCTTGAGACTCGAGAGAAACACTTGCGGCAGTTCGTTCGTAGTTGTCATAGTTACAAAACACCCGTTACCCGTATAATACTTTTAGGTGAGTACACCGTTTAAAACTGCGTACTTTTGTCGTGTTACATATTATATCCATATCGTCGTATAATATGCGAATTACGTATTAAACGCGTACAATATGCATATTTTGCCGTACTTTTACTGTGTTAAAAGCATATTCCGTATTGAATGATTGTTATTAGTTAATATTATGATTTTTATTTATTTATTTATAATTATTATTTATTTTTCCAATTCTTTTGCCATAGAACACCCGTACTTCCCAAACGGATCATTGTCATATTATACCCGTACCCGTACTTGGTAACTATGGTAGACCGGTAGTCGTAGGCAGTAGGTTAGAGAAGAAGATATAGAGATTAGAGATATAATGAAAGATTAGGTTTAGGGTTTTTGCTTTTTAGTATTTATAGGGAGACAGTATGTGTGCTTTGACCAATATACCACTATATTAAAACATTGAACGGTTTAATATTAAGGATAGGGGTGTATTCGAGCTGAGTTGAGCCAAGCTAGGCCAAGTTTGAGCTTGGCTTGAACATGCTCGAGCTCGTTTTGAGATTAGCTTGAGCTCAGTGTTACCTAGGCATGTGGTACGGGTGCCAAGTGTCCAGGTGTCTAGAGGTATTTGGCAAGACAAGCTCTGAAAATCCCAATACGACGGCACGGATGTGCAGATTTTTTTAAAATGATTATATATATGAATATATTATAACTTAATTCTTTTTAAACAACAATAAGAATAGAGCGGGGGGGACCACCTGTCCCAATTTTATTTTTTTTGAAGTGTACCAAGGATAAAAAAAAAATCATATAGAGAATAAAGAGGAACAAACGGGAGGGAGGGAGGGAGGGAGGGACCTATTGATTATCGTTGGTGTCACTACTCTCCTAGTAAGTTTTTCTCTATGTTGTCGAAAAAGCTATACAACTTAACAAAAAGTTCCTAGGAATCCAATATATATGTATATATATATGGCAAGGCATACTTGAAGCACTGTACCACATGTCTAACCATAATATTGAGATCACCATGGCACGGCATAAGCACATATCAAGGGTGTTGTGCCGTGAAACGGAGTGTCGTGTCCAAGTGCCGGCACGGCAAAATTTGGGGAAATTGAAGTGCCTATGTAACACTACTTGAGCTTGATTCAAGCTCGAGCTTGGCTTGAACATGTTTGATTGAGCTCGAGCTCCGTTTGAGCTCAAATTTTGTTCAAGCTAAGCCAAGCTTGGGTTGGCTCAAGCTTTGATTTACGAATTTTTTAAAAAAAAAGTATTTATTAATAAATTATAATCAAAGTATTTATTAACAAATGATGATCGAGAAACTACAAAAAACTAATACACTCATATATGGAGATAAAATTTGGATGTAGTCCTTCGATCCAAAGAACAGAGAGTTAGATAAGAGTTTCTACTTTTAACTTCTTAACTGTTATTGTCATTATTATATTTTAAACTTATTTATTGTAAATTAATTATTATTAGGATTTAGAACCTATAATAGAGTTAATAATTTTATTTTGCATTAATAGAAATAACATCACCAAAAAATATTTTGTATACATGTATATAAAATTTCGAGCCAAGTCGAGCTCAAGCTGAGCCCTAAATTTAGAGTCGAATCAAATAGTATTAGGCTTGAGCTTGGTTTCTTTAACATTCGAGCTCAAAATAAAATTTGGCTTGATTTGTTCAAGCCTGAAATGCCAGCTTGAGCTTGGCTTGAGTGCACCCCTAATTAAGGGCATAAGTGCCTTTCCCATCAATTTAATTTAATATACAATTCATATGTCATAACAACAACAAGAGTCGTCGTTTGAAACAGTGACCTGAGTTGTTATATTCTATTGCATATTTATACATTTTTATCTATTAAAATACCTAAATTATGCTTGGCTGGGATCGGGCTTTAAGACGCCAAGCTCTAGATTGGCCCACATTTAAATGGGCCTAAGAATTCGAGCCTGGCCCTACCCCTTGGGCCTAAAATATAGGTAATGGAGTGGCTTTTTTTGGACCAGGCTGGCTTTTTAGGCCGGGTCAGCCCGGCCCATTGACACCCTTATTGAGGAGAAAATAATTCTATTAAGAATTCTTGGATGATTTACAATGACCTCATAGAGGGTTTATATAGATATTAGTATATTACATTAGCTCAAGATAGAAACTCTATCAAATCTAATCCTAATCAAATCAAACTAATTGATCCTAATCTTTTTCAAATTCAAATCTACCTAGTGTATCTCATCTCACCTTATTACACCACTCTGTATTCTATAAACTATCTCTAATACCCTCCCACAATTGCATGGTCATTTGAAGGATCATGCAATTGTTACAAAAAAAGTAGGTCGTGATCATTTGAGCTTTGTTGATAAGTGGCCGAAACATCCAATCATCCATGTTGGTAGTCATTGTCTATCTCTGAAGTCCATCATTGTCGCATCTCACTCATCTTAGAGTCTTTCAGAGCCCGTGGTTCACTAGAGTAGACTGTCATGATCTCTCCCAGTAGCACATTAAGAGAAGCCGGTTTGAGGAGGAAAAAAAAAACTCGGAGGCATTAATGATAGAGATATTTCAACTAGAGTTGGTGATGACTACAACTTTAGAAAAAAAAAAAATTAGGTCAGACAGGCAGCACTATCACCCGCCGGAAAAATAAGATTGAAAGAAAGAAAAAATTCAAACTAAGGTCTGATCGACCTGTTCTGATACCATGATGAGAAACTAATTCCATTGAGAATTCTTGGATGATTTACAATGACCCCATAGAAGGTTTATATAGATATTACATCATCTCAAGATAGAAACTCTATCAAATCTAATCCTAATCAAATCAAACTAATAAGTCCTAATTTTTTTAAATTCAAATTTACCTAGATACTGTATCTCATCTCACCTTATTACAGCACTCTGTATTCTCTAAACTATCTCTAATACCTATGTGTTCTTTTATTTGTTTGGAAGGGTAAATAGTATAACCCATGGCATAGGGTAACCAATAGCCACCATTAGTTGTTCATAATATCATTTCCCATGTTCTCTCTTGACCATGAATTTTCCTTGTTTTGGAGTCATTTCCAAAACACTTTTTTTGTTTCATTTTAAAGGTGTCCAACCTCACCTACAAAAATTGGTCACAAATTCTACCTTATTTAAGGGGACTCAATGGATCCCTAACCAAGTTCGCTAGCTACAGTGATTAAATGGATAGACCACAAAATACACGTATAGATATCACCCACATAATTCTTCAATACCTAAGGCTCACCTTCAAAAGTGATCTCACTACTTTGATGTCAGTGGTTCAGTTCACTGGCCCTATTGGTGCCTATCGAGTTAGAAGCAATGGTGACATGAAGTCCGTGGTAGATTTTACATATTCTCTAAAAGTAGACTAATTATTATAAAAAGTGGGAAACAAAAGATTGTTTCTTAATCAAGTTCTGAGGCATGAAAGAATGCAATGCATTAGCTGGATGTGAAATACTTTTGGGCTCTAACATCTCTAAAGCAATTGTTAGCTAAACTCATTTTTACAAAAAAACAAAAAATGATTTGATAAATGGTTTAAAAGTTCATATGCGCATAAAAAATGTGCCTTTTAATAAGTGTTTTAAAACTATTGGCGAGTCCTCTCGTATTAATATTAATAAAAATAGTAAAATTGTTCTTTCCATATTTAAGAAATCTATTGCTTTAAAGTAGGGTTTTTTTTTTTTTCCGGTAATCAAATTACCATTATATCAAAAAAGAGAGCAACGACAAATAGAACAGATTCACAAAAGATGAACCTACACTATACACGAAAACAAAACCTAACAATTAATGAAGAGAAACTAATACAAACTCCACAACTCAATATAGCACACCCATAGTTAAACAAAAAATTTGAAAGCCCGAACTTCCCGATCATCCTTGACTATAGCCCAATCGGGCAGGAAGTTTCGAATCTGCTAACTTTCTCTTGGGATGAAGCGGAGTTTTCAAAAATGTGCATATTTCTCTCTTTCTAGATGAACCAAGATATAACCCCTAGGAGGAGAGTCCAGAGAACATCCATTTGGGATCGCTGGGAGGCCTAATGCTAGTAAGATAATGTAATGACCCGAATTAAATTCTCTGTTTCCCGGTTATATGATTTAATTTTCTAGATAAATATGCATGAATTATACATAAATCCTAGGAGAAATTAATGTGTTAAAATCTCGAATAAGAAAACCCATTTATTTCATTCAATTTAGCTAGTTTGGGGGAATAAATTGCATGAAATAAAAGAAGAACAAAAAGTAGCAAAAGACTTTAAAAAAAAAAAAAATGGAGATCGGCGCACTGGCCGATCGATCGCCCACCAGCGGCGATTGATCGCCCTCCGGCACCAATCGATCGCCTGACGCTGGATTTGTCGTGTTGATGCGATTTTTCGACCCTTTTAACTCTCTTGGGTCTCCAAACTCTATAAATAGTCATCCAACTCGAGAATTAGAGTTCTTATATGCTTCTAAACCTAAAAGAGAGAAAATTGAGAGTTTTCTAAGAAATCAAAAGAGGGAAACTAAAAGAGTTCAAAGATTGGAGCAGAAAAATGAGAAAAGAGGCTTGGAGATCAATATATAACCCTATTCGCAAGTGATAGATCAAAGGGAAAGCGATCAAGGAAGGTAAATAACAACCCTAGTCTTTAATATTTTGAATATTAACATAAAAGATGGATTGATAAAAAGTAGACCTAAGTAAGAACATGAAAGTAAAATAGGATGTGAAGAACCTTTATTTGATTCCTCTCTTATTATTTATGGATTTGTTAAAATAGGATGTGAAGAACCATAATTATGATTTTTGTTTCATTATTTATTGATTTGTTAAAATAGGATGTGAAGAACCATAATTATGATTTCCGTTTCATTATTCATTGATTTGTTAAAATAGGACGTGAAAAATCATATTTATGAATTCCTGTTTTATGATTTTTGAATCGCTAAATTAGGATGTGAAGAATCCTATTAAAAAGTATGTATAGTCCAATAAGGGGATTGGGAAATTTCATTGGAGTGTGTGAATTTATGAGGAGAATTTGATGAATTGATGGAAATTGAATGAATGAATTATTGTAGGATTTAATTATATGTGAGTTTGATTTTATATTTATAATTCATGAGAATTACCATTGATGAAAGGTGTTATAATTAGGATATTAATTGTGATTAAACAAAGAGGGGATTTGATATTAAATTAAATCATGACTTATGTGTATGTTAATATCAATTGTGATTTTTATAGTGTTGAATAATTGGAAATATGATAGTTTGTATAATTCTTTTATGTTCCTTATACTTGATATACATTTGGGTAAAAGAGCCTTTAAGGAAAGTCAAGCTTGCCTAGGCTTGGTTAACATAGTGAGATGGGAGACTATGGTGAGATGTCCTATGGCCCTTGACGGTTACTCTTAGGTGTGATTTAAACGAAAAATGTATCATTGAGCACTCACGAATGAAAAGGATGTATAATGATTAAGAGAGAAAACGTAAGACACTAAGAAAAGTATAAGTAAAACCGAAGATAACAGTAAATAAGTAAGAAGAAGAACACACAAAAGCAATAATGTATAGATGTGTTGTGCACCACCGGATATCATCAAAGGGCGAAAAGTATGCCAAAGTAAGTAAGCCGTCGTACCGGAAAATGTACTAAGCTGTCCGTACCAGGTAATGTACAAAGGGTGGTATCTCGGTAAAGTAAAGTATAGTAACCCATTTTCTTATACAGTAAAGCGGTATTTTAAGTTATTAATAATGCATGTGAATGGTTTGTTCCTGAAACGATAAAGTATGTAGTAAGAAAAGTGAGAAAAGTAAAAAAGTAATAAAAGAAAATAAGAAAATAAAAGAAGAAAAGTAAGAAATTGACAAAATGTATTTGGTTGTTTTCCGCACTCTGATTATGTACGTGAACTAATGTATGAATTTGTATACTGCATGTAATTTAATATTCATTATATTGTCCACTATGGTCTGTTATATACGCAGAGTAACTCAAAACTCAGCCGATGACTTTTGTTGTCGGCAGGTTCAAGTTCAGATTTTGATATTTGTGCGTCCGGACCGTGGGAAGAAGAAGAATATTTCAAGGAACCGGAAGGTGATTATCCCGAAGAAGAATAGGATCTTGATCGTTGGCCCTACTATTGAATTTAATTTGTTGTGGTCAAATTTCAAGGAGACTTTAATTGACCTTATGGATATTTATGTTTTGTTTAGTTTGTTGATGATCATAATGGATGATCAAGAGTTATTATATTTCAGTTGCAATCAATGATTATGAATTTAATTGATATTTTAATTGAAAAAAAATTTAGGTTCATATGTTAGTATGCCTTAAATGCTTTAACAGGATGATTTTATAAGTAAGTCACGTGCTAAGATCTCACATTCTCCTAGGTGAGGTTTTGGGGCGCGACAGATAAGAAGTCCTAGAAGGAACAAGAAAAACTCAAGCGACTCCATGTCAGAAAAGAAAACAGTTTCAGAGGTTATCGCTAAAGGACAGTATGGGAGCAAATGTGCCACCATTTCCTCTGCTGCCAGACACAACACACAGCGACTTTAAAGTTAGTAAAAAGTCTTTGATGGGTTATATATATATATATATATATATATGACACCACCCTAGTTGCTCCTGTGGTAGGATGTGTATCCCCATAGGACTCGGTTTCAAGTCTTTGAGATATGGCAGTTGAAAGGCCCACCATTAAAATGATATGTACCTACTAACCTTAGATAAATGATATGTACCAAAAAAAGTATAATGTATACACGTTTCTTTGACTTTTTGTTTGTGCTAAGGCCAAAGTAAACTCATAATATTCACTCATAGTATTTTTGCATTAAAATTTTTCAATTGTTTTCTTTAGGTTTTTTTTAAGCTAAAGCCGCATTATACCCGTATTGTTGCATAATGTTTGGCTAGCTATGCTCAAAGATAATCTTGGAATTTTTCTAGGAGGATGTGCTACTCTACACTATAACAACAAGAGCAAGTCCATGAATTTCATTAAAGATCAAACGTATAGAAAAAGGTTCACAGATCAATGAACTAAGGGAATGACAAAAAAAAAAACCAAAACCCCAAGAGTGGGTCTATGGGTACTCCCAAATCTTAACTGTCAGTAGCTAACTATTAAGGGTGATGATGAATGCTGAGGTGGCACACTTTTTAAAAGAGAAAGTCAAGCCAAATTGAGCCAAGCCATACTTTCTATTGTATAATACCTATTATGCCCTCCATTAAAAACTAAAAAAACAATGAGGATATTGGGAACGAAGTCCTCTTCTACTTATTAAGCCCAATTTATCGAGGAACTTCTCTGATCAGGATTGAAAGAGATTACCAAGTGAATGAAATCTCGCTTTCTTGAGGAGATTTCGAGTACATATCATCATTCACACAGAGTATCGTCTGGCCAATTTGCTATGTACTCCCTCAATTGTTTCACTCTTGACTGGATTCCCTGATGCATCGGTCACTACTGGAGATCACTGTTAAAATCAATTCTACAGGAACTTTGAACTAGATCACTATTGGAGATCCTCTGAACATGCATTAATACTGTGGCTAATCCAAAACGAGAGAAGTTACACCAAAGTATGGGTAAGGCCGGGTTCCGAATGATGAGAATGTGTCTCGAGCTCTGAGAGGAGTCTCGGTCTTTTGTGGAGTGTTCCACAGAAGATTATCTCCATAAAGATTTCATAGATGAGGCTATAAAAAAGTTTCACCGATTCCCTCCAAGCCAAATTAAAGATCGCGATTTAAGCATTGTTTGAAATCCATGCCCGCTCATATTCTGTTAAGAACTCCCATCACAATCTTAGCTCAGCATCATAGCATCATATGATGGAACAATGTTGGAGGTGATTTGCCACTGCAGTGATGCAATGGCGAATGGGCAACAGAAATTGAGGGGTTATTGGTTGGATGGGGATTAACCATCACAGAGGAAGAAGAAGGGCCTCCGTTCCCAATCTTCTTTTTTGTCTTTTTTTTAGTTTTTAATTGATGGCATAATAGCCTAATAGGTATTATAAAATAAAAAGTATGGTTTGGCTCATTGTACTAGCTTGGCTTTCTCTTTAAAAAAGTGTCACCTAAGCATTCATCCTCAACCCTTAATGGTTAGCTACCGACGATTAAGATTCGGGAGTATCAGTGTAGTTAAGGCGTCGCCTAGGCCATTTTGAGCCTCAACCGCATAGGCGCCCCTCTAGGCGGTCGAACCCAGTAAAATTTTTTTATTTTTTTTTGCTTTAAAAAAATCCAAAAAATCCCAATAAATAGGAAAAAAAATATAAAAACATGTAATGAAGAAGTAACAAGATTCTAAATCCTTTTTTTCACTAAAAATATCTTTTTTTTTAACTAAAAATATCGTTTTTGACGCAATCTGAGCCTATTAGGCCTAGATTGCGGACGCACTTCGTGCATCGTAGGGGGCATTCCCCCCTTGCCACCCCCCCGGACAATCGCAAGGGGGCTCTACCTAATATTATACATGGACAGTGACATGAATTTGGGTATATGGCCCAGATTTTGAAGTGTTTAATACTCCACTATGTCATCATGTCTTTGGTTATGTGATGAATGATTGTAATAGACTTTTTATTTTATGTTTTTGTGGAATGTGGGTGTAGAGTTTTGATCTTTTGGATGTTATATATAATAATATATATACGTGATATATATATAATTATATATATATTTATATTAAATTTATCGCCTAGGCAACGCCTCGCCTAGCCGAGGCTAATCGTCTAGGCATCGCCTAGACGCATTGACTACAATGGGGAGTATAAATGGGATTACATATGGGAGTAACCATAGACCGACTCACACTTGAAAAGAAACAAATAGTCAAGCCCAACTCCCTAATCAATGATGAATGACAACTCAAAGTGATCTGCCGCCTTCCTAATAGAACACCACTTCTGCAAGAGTTTGGTGACCTGCACCTAGATGACCTCTTTCGGATAGGGAGGAGAGGTTGTCGAACACCCTCCTATTCATGTCCTCCCATACACTCCACCCTCCTATTCTTGTTCACATCCTCTTCGGCCACATTACCAACAACACGGACTTTTCTAGAATATATAATCTATATTATGGTCTGTGGATTCTCAACAAATATTCTCGTCCCAAATTATCACTACAAGCCACCAACAGTCAATTTTTTAGATCAAACCCAGTTTTGGTTCCACCCAAGCCATGATATGGGTCTTCAAATAGCATATTTTTAAGATCAAACCCAGTTTGGTTCCTCTTAAGTTCAAATACAGAAGAATCAGAAAACAAACAACAAAGCAAAACTCTAATACTTAAACCTAAAACAGGATCTAAATGGATCAATGCCTCAAAGATTGTATTCAAATACAAATGACAGAAGTTTAATAAATAAAGGAAGAGAGATTGGAAGTAGTACTTTGAACTTTACTAAAGCTGATCTTCCGTGTCGCTTAGAGACATGAAACTGTGCTGTAAAGCAGGAGATGCTGCGGTAGGCTGTAGCTGCTTCCCTCCTTTCGTCATCCTCCGTGTTCTCTCCTCTTTTTGGGTCTTTACAACGGACCACAGAGACCATTGAGTCCAAGTTTCACTCCGTAAACAACAGGGTATGTCCGTATGTGAAGAAAGATCCCTTCTTATATTATAAATAATTGTACTATCTTTACACCCCTCGTTTCCCTTGGAATTTCGAAAATACCCGTGCAGGCTTTGAGCATAGCTGCATAAGAGATCCAAATATCTGTCAGTACTCAGTACTCCGGGGCTTCGGATTCTCTCAGGCGAAGCCAGAAAGCTTGGTCTTGGGCAACCATAGAATAGGGGCATGTGGTGGATGGAGAATTCATCATAATGTCCCTATGAATTTGACTTCTCAACACATTAGAAGGGAGAGATATCAAGTGGGGAGAAGTCAAAATCACGGAGATAAAAAAAAAAAAAAATGACTTCTCCTTTTTTTTATCGCTACATGTCCCCTATTCTTTGGTTGCCCAAGACCGGCTTTCTGGCTTCCTTGGCTATAGAGATCCCGAGGCCGTACTCCAGTAGGGAGTGTCACTGGGCCAGGTCGGGCAACTGCCCATATTTTAGCCCGTTGGGCTACAGCAGGCATACCGTTGGTCCATCTGAATTAAAAATTCATATTTAATACATATGATATCTCATTTACATTTGTTAATACTGTTGAATGAGATGGCTGAGCTGACGGGCCGAAGAACGAACAGCCCTGAGGTCTCAAGGTCGATTCTTGGGCCCCCCATAAAAGAATTAGGATGACCTCAAATTACCGAATCATCCTTCTTGGTGACAAATCTTATGTGTTTTGGTTGCTTTGGGATTGTCACTGGATATATATATATATATATATATATAAACTTCGGATGATGACGAAGCTATCTTGTACTAACCTATCTTGTACTTTATTATTGTAAAACATCTATGAAGACTTCATAGCCTCCTTCATAGGGTGAGCTTCTAAGGAAGGAGCCACATCATCTACGATGATAACAGGATTTTTCCGGTTATCACCTCCGGAGGTTGTCACGTGTCTCCTTTGACACCCCTTAAACTCTGGGTAAGATTCATCCACTCATCCTTGGTTTTTTTTTAAATTAAAAAATTGTTTATAAAAAACAGTTTTTTAATTTAAAAAAAGCATTAATATTTTTTTAAAAAAAACAAGAATGGGTGGGTAAACCCTAGGAGTGGGTGAACCTTACCCATGGTTAAGGGGTGTCAAAAAGAGACACGTGGCGACCTCTAGGAGTGATAACCGGATTTGCCAAATCCAGTCATCACCGTAGAGGATTTGACTCCTCCAAGGAACTCTCCCAAGCCCGTTTCTCCCAATAGTTTGACCTCTGAATTCTCAAATTGAGCCCCTAAAAGAATCGAGATAAGAGTTATAATATGGCCTGCAAGCACAACCACATCGAGCTAATTTTATGGGATATAACACCATCAGCTCTATTCTTTTATTTTATTTTCTTTATTTTGTTTGTGGAATGGCTACTGTCTGTGCTGCTCCAAATCCAATCAGAGTTGTACCTAACATACAACCCATGTAGTAGGAAGCTATTGGGTGAAGGAGGAGTACTGGTTTGTAGGCGAAGGAAGGTTATATTAGGTTAGCAACCGACATAAAACCTTGTCAAATCCTACAATATGAATCTTATTTTGTTGTTTTTAACCATTGATAACCAAATGTCCAACATGATTCGTAATGAGTGACAACTACCCCAAATATTTAGGGTAAAGCACTAATGCTTCAACCAGTTTATGTCATGCCCCGAAATCCAAACTCTCAAATCTCAGGGTGTGAATTCTCATTCAATCTCTTGGCTCATATTATAAACTATTTAATCATTCTTCATAACACATAATAAGGATTTGAACTTCCAAACTCACCTGTAAAATATGATTCATCGAATTAACTATGTACATATGTACAATTTAGTTTATACATCAAAATTTTCATCACTTTTTACTACAGTTTGTATTACAACATTAACTTCAAACCCAAAATATACCTCTGCTGATATCTCCTTTTTCACTCTTTATACAAATATACAAACTCCACACCTCAAAAAAAGACAACCGCTTCTATCTCCATTAGTCCGCTCCTACTCTGCAAGAGTAGTATAAATTGGGTGAGCTGGAAAGCTTAATAAGTAATTCTCATATGTGTAGGATTCAATGAACTTTAAAAGAAATGCAGCGGAAATATATGTAATTTTCAAACTAAGTATCATGCTTGATTTCAATCATTATATAATGAATTTCCAAATATATGTATGAGACCATATAAATAATTCTGCTGCAAATCATGAATTTAAATTGTTTGTAATACAAACCTCCCGTCGAATCATAATAACGAAACCCAAAATAAAATCCTCAAAACTCAAGATTTATAGCTTACAACATAATTTGATATATTATATAACTATCCAGATTACTATATAAATACATCAGCACCAAATACCAGAGTGCTATCCTATACTGACTCGCGTATTTTTCACCGATTTTGTCAGCATAGTCGCTTATAAGAGATCACGGCAGAATAATCCTCTTAAAGGCTCTCTTGAAATAGGACAAAACTAAATTGGTATATTGGATCCTCTCAATCATTCCAACGCAGCCACCTGGGACCACCCTAATACGCAGGGGTTTACCGAATGTCCCGTATTAGGGTCAAATCCTTAGGCTCTCTCGGAATACAATGTAGGAATGTAACATCCACAAGGGTTACTCATCAGCTGGTTTAAATAAATCATAAACTGACTACCAAATCCATGGATCGTCAGGGTGGTATTCTTCCTTAGATATCAACTGACTACCAAATCCATTGATCATCAATGATATATATCAAAATCAAAATCATATTTATAATACATAAATGAGATTCAAATTCCATAATCACATAACCTGAAGGTTTTTCTTTCGAAACCATATATATTTTTCATTTTTTCACATATACTCATCATTTACTTTTAAAATGGTAAGTCCTACATACTTATTCATAAGTATTACCATTTGAAATTTTCTCCAATCTGAAATTTTCTACTTAATCAAACATTCTACAATCTGAAATTTTCCATATACTATAATCTGAAATTGTTTCCTCCAAAATCTTTACATATTCATATAACAAATTCATTTAATAAAAATAAAAGAGCTATCAATTAAATCGAAAACACATGGATTTACTTACTTTAAAACTAGGTAAACTACAATCTGAAATTCATTCAAAAATCCTTATATATTCATATAACAATTTTCCTAAATGTAACAACAAATTCCTTTAATAGAATTTAAAGAACCATTAATTAAATCAAACACATATGAATTTACTTGCAAATTTCAAAAAGCCAGGTGAATTATTTCCTTCATTTCTTTCTTCCTCCTTTCCTCTTCTTTCCCTTCCTTCTCATTTTCCTTCATTTCCTTTTCCTTTCCATTTTCCTTCATTTTTCCTTTCCTTTTCCTTTTCCTTTCCTTTATTTCTTCTTCTTCTTCTCTTTCATCCTTTCCTTCTCTACGTGCAAAACCTATGCTGTTTTGTTACTGTTACTGTTCTATAACAGTACTGCTGTTAAGTTTTCAACTCTATAGTGCAACCCACGTGTGAGTAATTTCACCTCCCAACACATATCATCATTCTCCATATTTATAAGTTAACCCTTTTACTCCATGTTTATTCTACTTTAATCCCTAATCTTAAAAACAACTTATAGTTAACCTCCTTAATCACTAATTAGGTAATTAGTAACTTACTAATTGTAAGTAAGAATGAAAAGTAACTTACCTTATTTACAAATTAACCCTCCCTCTTAACATTTATTATATTAAACCCTTAATCTCAAAATAAAGTATAATTAACATCTTAATCACTACTTAATCAACTAGTTACTCACTAATTATAATTAGTAATAAAAAAATATTTATTTTTTATCTCTCAAAACTCTTCTCTACATTAGATGAGTCATTTCTGTTAATGGCAGATTTTAGAAATTCTGTCCCGATTTATCAATATTGTGATCTGAAGTCTAATTTCTTAGGGTCTTTTAGGGTCACACTTTCCACTATGTATATGAAGTCTCAATTCTTAGGATCTCTTAGGGTCATACCTTCCATTATATATATATATATAGTCTTAACTCATAAATGTTACATATTTAGGTATTAGCAACACAATATCTGATAATCAAAAGTTGGGTCATTACAGTTTAATTGGTTCAATGGTACGAGGAGGTCATGTGTAAAAGTTAAGGTTAAATGAGATTCATCCGCCTCTTCCTTGAAAGTTTCATTTTCTCATAATATATCCCTATTTGCACCAATGTGGAGGAAGTGACACTATGTTAGCTAATAATGTGCATCCATTATCACATCAAAATTGAGATGTAGATTATTTTTTTCATGTTCAGGTGACAACGCAACAAGGTGCGTTTGCTCATCCTTGCTCTACTTTGAACATTTTAGTTAAATAAAGAGATATACTATTATTAAGAAGAAAAATGTTGCTGAAATCGTACTGTTATAGGGCAATCCAAAACGGTTCTAGTCTAGTGAAGACGCAATCCCAAGACACCAAAAATCATGACAAGTCATCAAATTCCAGTTATATTCATCTCATAAAAGCCTTTTCCAGTTATTTCACTTGAATATAGTTATTTATTTTACTTGAATCAAGTTCCTTCCTCGCTACAATTACTATTTTTTTTTTGGTTGAATTGATATCACTGTGTGTTACATGATATCACCTTTTGTTTTATTTGGTAGGTGTTGGCACGACCCACGTCACTTAGGAGTCAAATCCTCCAGGGTGATAACTAGATTTGCCTCAGGTCACCACGTCTCTCCTTTGACACCCTTTAACCGTGGGTAAGGTTCACCCACTCATTTTTGGTTTTTTTTTTAAAATATCATTTTTAAAAAAATTAAAAAAAACTGTTTTTCTGAAACAGTTTTTTAAATTTTTTTTTAAATTAATATTAAAAAAAAAAACCAAAAATTGGTAGTTGAACCCTAGGCGTGAACCTTACCTACGGTTAAGGGGTGTCAAAGGAGACACGTGGTGACCTCTAGGGGTGATAACCGGATTTGCCAAATCCGGTTATCACCGGAGATGAAAAAAACATTACTTAAGTTTAAGTCAAAGTTATTTTAAATTTTATGAAGTAAATGTGAATATGTGATGAACAAGGGGACTCGAGGCCACCACCCCAGGCGTCCTTTAGAGTTTTGACAACGGTTTCTTCGTAATTTTCTTCTAAACCCAAGCCCATCCTTCAAGACAAACCAAACTCCCCAAAACATCCACATTCCACAGAGACAGTTTTGATCATTTTCCCTTACCGTAGCATCAATTCCTTCCCAAAATTTTAGGCAAAAGAAATAAGAGATTTCGTAGTTTTCTCCAAATCGCCGTTCAAATCTTCATCGCAACTCCTGCTTTTCGATTATGGAGTTCGAGTTCTTCTAAAACAGAGAGAGAAAGAGAAGAGAGAGATTGGTGCTGTACTTTAATGGCGGGATCTTCCATAATGGAGTCGTTTTTCCAGCGTTCCTTAGAAGACCTAATCAAAGGTCTCCGACTCCAAATGATCGGAGAATCGAAGTTCATCGCCAAAGCCATGGAAGAGATCAGACGAGAGATAAGATCCACAGACCCCAACACAAAATCCATCGCTCTCCAGAAACTAACCTACCTCAATTCCATTCACGGCATCGATATGTCTTGGGCAGCCTTCCATGTCGTAGAGGTCATGAGCTCCACTCGATTCTCCCACAAGAAGATCGGTTACCTCGCCTCCTCCCAATCCTTCCACGACGGCACCGAGGTCATCCTCCTCATCACCAATCAGCTTCGCAAGGATCTCAACAGCACCAATGAATTCGAGGTAGGCCTCGCTCTCCACTGTTTATCTGTTATCGCCACAACTGATCTTGCCAGAGATTTAACTCCAGAAATCTTTACCTTGCTTTCTACTAGTAAGGTTTTTGTTAAAAAGAAGGCTGTTGCGGTTATTTTGAGGATTTTTAGTAAGTACCCAGATGCCGTAAGGGTCTCGTTTAAGCGTTTGGTTGAGAATTTAGAGAGCTCGGATCCTCATGTGGTTTCTGTGGTGGTTGGGGTCTTTTGCGAGCTCGCAACAAAAGACCCCAGATCATATCTTCCTTTAGCGCCGGAGTTTTATAGGATTTTGGTTGATTCTAAGAATAATTGGGTGTTAATTAAGGTGCTTAAGATCTTTTCTAAATTGGCACTACTGGAGCCAAGGCTGGCAAAGAGGGTTGTTGATCCGATTTGCGAGCATATGAGGAGAACAGGGGCAAAATCTTTAATGTTTGAGTGTATTCGGACAGTGGTTACTTGCTTGACTGATTATGAATCTGCGGTGAAGCTCGCAGTTGAGAAGATTCGTGAATTGTTAGGTGATGATGATCCGAATCTGAAGTATCTTGGGTTGAATGCACTTTCAATTCTTGGGCCTAAGCAATTGTGGGCGGTGTTGGAGAACAAAGAAGTTGTGATAAAGTCTTTGAGTGATGCAGACCCGAATATAAAATTAGAGTCTTTACATCTTGTGATGGGGATGGTGTCTGAGAGTAATGTGGCTGAGATCACCCGTGTTTTGATTAATTATGCACTTAAATCTGATCCAGAGTTTTGTAACGATATTCTTGGATCCATCTTGTCAACTTGTAGTAGAAATGTTTATGAGATCATTGTTGATTTTGACTGGTATGTATCGCTTCTTGGGGATATGTCAAGAAACCCACATTGCCGAAAGGGGGAAGAGATCGAGAATCAGCTTATTGATATTGGTCTGAGGGTCAATGATGTTAGACCGGAGCTTGTCCGTGTTGGTCGTGATCTTCTGATTGATCCTGCTTTACTTGGTAATCCATTATTGTACAGGATATTGTCTGCTGCTGCTTGGGTGTCCGGAGAGTATGTTGTGTTTTCAAAAAACCCATTTGAACTTATGGAGGCACTGTTACAGCCGCGTACTAATCTCTTGCCATCATCAATAAGAGCTGTTTACACTCAGTCCGCATTTAAAGTTTTAGTCTTTTGCCTCCATTCTTACCTCTTGCAGAAGGAAGCTATTCCTTCATCAACCCTTGATGATTTGGCACCAGGAGTGTCCAATTTGATTTCCGAAAGGGAATGCCCAGAAGGTTCTGATTTAGCAAAATGTGAAGCTCCTGCGGATTATGAACAGGATGAAGGGTTTAACCCAAGAGTGTCAAATAGATCAGTGGAAGATCTTGCTATAGAAAATGGTGGGGATATAATTGTTACTCATGGGCAGGCCTCTTCTTCAGTTTCTCTAGAGAATGACGCTTTCACCCATGAATCTGTTGTTTATCTGTTAAATATGATAAAAATGGCTTTGGTCCCTGTTTCAGGAAGCCACGAGGTAGAAGTACAGGAGAGGGCACGGAACGTACTTGGTTTGGTTGAGCTAGTACAACAGGAATTACCTGGTTTATTGGTCCAGAAGGAAAAAAGTTTTGATAATGAAGAACCCAAAGCTTCCAAAATTATTAAACTGATGCATGCTGCATTCTCCAAGGAGCTTGGCCCAATCTCGGTGAGTGCTCAGGAAAGAGTTCTTGTACCCGATGGGCTTATGCTCAAGGAAAATCTTTCTGATTTGGAAACCATATATGGTGATGTTCTTCTGCCTCCGCCAAGTTCAATTTCCATTGGAAGTCGTTTATTTGTAGAGAGGAATGGTGTTTCCCTCTTTATGCATACAAAAGTAGAATCAGAACCATCAACAGAGTCCACGTCTCAGCTCGCCGAACACCGTGAGCGACATGGGCTATATTATCTTCCTGCAGAGAAAAATGAAATTGGATCCAATGATTACCCACCTGCTAATGATCCTCAGTTGCCAGATAATCTCAATGATGGCACGCAAGACCTTGTAAAGCTTACAGAGCAATCACTTGTCTCAAAGAAGAAGCCAACCCATGCAAAGCCTAGGCCTATGGTGGTAAAACTGGACGACGGAGATGAAGTGCATGTTTCTGCCATGAAATTGGTGAAGGAACCAAATGATGATTTGCTTTCAGATGCTGTTCGAGATATTCTTCTAGGTAATGAAGCCAGGCCCACTTTGTCCCGAAGTAACCCTTCTGATAAGTCATCTGGGAATAGAAGAGGGAAGGGGGTGTATTTAACTAGTGAGCATGCTTCAGAATCAAAAGAATTGGGTGATGCAGAAAAACCTGGCCATGGAAGCCCAAGTTCAAGAAGGAGCAAACATCACACTCATGGTAAAGAAAGACATAGAAGTCCCAGGAAGAATGATGAGGGCAAAGAAGAAAATGGTCAGAAGAACAAAGAGAAGAGTAGTCATCGCCACAGTAGACGCAAGGCTCGACGAAGAGCAGATGAGCCTCTGAATGCTGTTGCGCAAACGACAGTGGTCCCGGATTTCCTCTTGTAACATTCGAGATTTTGGAGAGATATTGTGTTTTCGGCTGATGTGGAGAACTTAGATGATGTTACCTTCTGTACTCCGCGGCCTTGTGTGCTAAGGTGCTGTATGGATTTGGAATTGTCTTAAAGCTCAAATATAGGATTAATTTCTTACTTCTATTTATTGTCGAATTCATTTCAGAATTCTATATCCAAGTTGAGACTTTTCTCATTCCCGGTGCTACTAGGACAAAAATAGATCTTGTGCCTTTTCCATCTGGGACAGATTGCTACATTTCTCTCACTAATTTAACAGCACGAGATACAGCTTTCATTGATCTGTTTCTTGCTGCCTGCTTAATGAACCTGTAGAATATAAGCAATTAAATGCAAATTGAAACACCTCCAGTGGCTAGGGCACCAACAAACATTGTATGTTTATTGTAGATTACTTTGATTATTAATCTACCCAGATTCGGATGCTTCCAACTTGGGCAAATGGGGTATATCCTCCTTGCACTATTCTCGATGAATGCTTCCAAGTTATGGTCAAATTCCAAGATTCAAAGCCAATGAATGATTTCTTTCTCTGGAGGTTAATGAATGTTCTCTTATATGTGTTACATCTATAAATTTATGGAGTGGTATATGGAGGGATATGTAATAATATAGCACAGGAAAATATAATTACTCAAACATTTGTTAGTTGAGTCCATATGCCTTTTGATGCACAGATGGCCTCTGATTTTAGGAAGCTTTATTGGCATGGTGAGTTAAATTATAAGTTCGTGGATTGTGCAAGGAGTGTCAAAACGGTGTTCAACTGCTTTCAACTGCTCCAGTGGTACATGTCAGCTTGCCATTCTATGTTGAAAAACTTGCAAGGTTCCCATGGAAAAGTCGTGGTATATTTAGCCAGTTTCATGCTCTATTGGTATGATTCTTTCTGCCATATTTTTCCCAAGTCTATAATTTAACTTGATATATACATAATGCATCTTTCTTCATAAATCTGACTGGACAAACTGTTCCTCATCCAGGGACATACAGATGGTCACTCAGGGACACTCATTTGAAGTAAGAGTCTGGGTGATTTCAAGGAGATGTCTGTGCTTCCTCCCAGCAACACCATTTTTTTAGTGTATGAGCACACACTTTTTGATTGAGAATGCCATGCTTAGTTAAATAAGATTGAAAAACTGATGAATTAGATTTTTGACATTATCATACCATAAAATGCACACTTTAGCATCAAACTGGATTTTTATTTCCATTTGAAAACTTTGAAGAACAAATAATACTTCGGAACTATCTTTACGGAGATATAACCATGTCATTATGGAGAAGTCATCAACAAAAAATAATAAAACATATAAACCCTATTAGACTGGGGACCTGAGAAGGCCACCAAAATCACATTGAACTAAAGCAAAAGGACGCAAACTACAGTTATTCACCCGATGTGAAAATGAGACTCTATACTGTTTACCAAGTTGACACACTTCAGATTTTAATTTACACACTGAAAATAAAGACGGAACTAAACAATGCAAACTCTGAAGGGAAGGAAGGATGACTAAGATGGAGAATGGAGATGCAACTGATAGGAGGACGAATCTAAATGCAATGCAGCGCCCGGGGTGTTACATTCAAAGTAATTGAGTCCTCCTGTCTCTTGCATGGGTGAGTCAGCCTGTGGCCGTAGTACATTCTTTATAGGTATCTCAAGTAAGAAATATAAGTCACCGTCGTTCCCCTTTTCTTGGACAATTTGAAACACACCTATGAAAAATTAAGGATGGATTTGTATTCCACTTTCAGGTATTTGCTGTTAATTATTTATGAGAACTAGAGAACTGTATAGGCAATATGATAAAATCTTTTGTAATTCAAGATAAATGATTTCTCCACAAATTTGTATACACATGTTTGTTGTTTGGTGTGATGCTACAATGGGGGTGGGTGCACTTGTGAAGTGTGCTTTGGTGACTGTTTAATCAAAAGTTAAAAGATCTACAGCTATAATGATCGGCAAATTTATGTTGTGTAACAACCCACAAATGTGGCCCATGGTTCATGCTTTCAAGACAACTTGTTTGTTTTGACTTTGCAGTGATGCACCCTGCATTATCAACTATACGTGCCTGAAGTGTTGGGGTGAATTTTGGGACTTCTGACTTCTGAGAGAATGATGGGGTAGTGGCAGTGGATAGAGATTGGATTGATTACATTGTACTAGTATCATTTTCAGAGTTTACAGTTTACACACTAGTAAACTCAAATTTTTTTTCTCATGTAGCTTGTTACCTTGGTATATTTCCAATATAAGACTTGATTTCCGATCATATATATATATATGAAAACATGACAATTATAAACCCTCGGCATAACATTGTCCTTATTTTCAGGAAACCTGGAATTAGGGAATCATGCTTCATGAAAGCCATAGAAAGTGGAGAAGAAACATTGTTTGACATAGCTGTGAAGAGATTTTCTCATTTCAATCTTTGGATTCCTGCTGCATGTAGATCATCTGGTGCAGCAAGATAAGCTACCAAGGTAACATAAATTAGTCTTTATGATAGGATTCTGTTCCATGTCATTTTCTTGTCACATCCACATGCATGCACATGATTGAACAATTAGCAATTACCCGTTTTCCATATCCCATTACACCAGAAAATCCTTACCTGTGAATTTTAGTTGGATTATTCTCATCTCACATAGTTGTACTGCATTCAATTAGGTATAATGTTTTGTTGTATTCCTTTATGCCAAATTTCTGAATTAGTTCTCAAAATTAATGAGTGCAACATTTTATAACATGTCAGTCTTAAGCACATGCACACATTCACCTGTATGATGTTGAACCATGCATAATATTTTATTTTTTAAATCTCTTAGACTGTTTAATAGTTTAATTAGATTATTAGCAAACATGTCAACTCAGATTTGCCCAGAAATTAGGTGAAAATTTTGTAAGAATAGCTCTTGGCCTGGTTCGAACTGCCACGAATAAGTTTTGTTTGATTCAATCAGTTCATCTGACTAGCCTAATAATTTGACCCAGCCTAGTGAAGAAACCCGGTTGGGCATTCCGTATCATATATTTCTTGTGTACATTTTTAAACTAATAGAAAGAAGTCTTTACTTGCTGGTTAAGTATTCAAGTGTTTTTTATTTCCTATATTTTGGATTTACCAAAAAGCTTAGGGTGCTACACTTTCAATTTTGGTGTAAAAACATGGGAAAGTTAATATGTAACAGAGCAGTCCAATTAATTGGAGTAGAACACTAGAACCAAAATTATAGTTTACTATATTAGCAGAATAAATATAAGAAAAACAATTGAGAAATGAAAATATTATCAAAAGAATGAGTAACAGCACTTGAAATACCAAAATAACTTCAAATATATTTTTCACATTAAGGGCTCCACCTACTTATAGAATAAGAAGACAATAAGAGTCAACTGACAGATCTGCTAATATCCACCCTGGTAAAACTACAGATGTATAAACTCATGATAATAAAACAAATATTTCTGCCAGGAAATGACAAAAAAAATTAGAAATAAAAAAATTATAGGCTGCTCCTTATAACTGATTAGGTAATGTTCTCAATCTATTTTATCAGTATCTACCTATGGAAATAGCTCTAATTAACTCACATAGTGGAAAGGTCCTTAAAATATGTCATCCAACTATTACATCTAGCAAAAAACTCCAACAAGTATGTTTGACCCATGGTTATCAAGGTGACTAGGCGACTTAAGGCAACAGACCCCATGGATGCCCCCTGAGGCACCCGAGGCATCGCCAGATGAGCTCTTTGCTACAGAAATTCCCTCCAATATGAGATCTATGTATGATGCATTTTTACCACCTAAGGCGCCCGAGGCGTCGCCTGATGAGCTCTTTGCTGTAGAAATTTCATCCAATTTGAGGTTTATTTATGATGCGTTTTCTTGAATAAGGAGTCATACAATTCATATAAATTATAACATTTCTATTGTCAAGATATACTTTGATAGAACCATCATTTGGAGACAACTTTATGAATAATAAAGGAGAATTTCAAGTGTTAAATAATTTTAAAAAAAACGTAACAAAGCTTACAATACTGTCAAAAGGGGGGAGAGAGGGATTGCGAGGAAAAAAATAGAAAAAGAAACAACAGTCTACTGTGACCGCCAAACAAGAGAGAGAGGGGAAAGAGAGGGAGAAAGGAGGGAGAGTGTAGGAGTGAATAAAAAAATAGAAAAATTGTCCACCAGTCAATATGACAGCAATAAGGGAGAGATAGAGAGATAAGGGGGGGGAGAGGGAAAGGTCGTACATCTTACTCTCATTTTTTCTTTTTTCTCGATTATACTCAAGAAAAGAATTAAAAAATATATAAATAAAATATATACAGTTATGGGACCTGCTTTAATTATAAAAGACACTTTTAAATATAGGTTTCTGAGCGTTTTGAGGGCCCTAGAGGGAATTTGGGGTATTTAAAGTCTTTTTTTAATGATCGGGCTGCCTGAGCCCAATTGTATTCCTGGCCGCGCCTTTAACAACGATGCAAAAAACGGAGGCGGGCCATATAGTCCGTCCACAAATGGAGAGAGAGAGAAATCAATTGGTTCACCCATTGAACGAGAGAGATGACAGGTTAACATGAGATAAACATATTTGACACTGTTCGACTCTTCTTTTTTTCTTCTATTTGCAAACCCTTTTTTTTTTGGATTTACAAATCCTAAGTCCTAATATTTTATATAGTAAAAAACATGAGAATTATATAACAAACATGTTTTTTTGTTTATCAAATTATCATATTCAAATAAATTAAATTTTATATCCTTAAACAATAATAATATTACATATATCAAATTTATAGTAATGACAACCGCCTAAGGGTCCAGTTGCCTAAACCCAGCAAAGCGCCTAGTCGCCTAAGTGACCACTTGAGGCAACGCGTTTAACAACTATGATTTAACCTAAATAAGAAACCCAAGTATCAAAGCTGTAAAAAAAGAACTAGGTGACTAAATCCTTAGGAAAGCTTTGGACAAAGCTTTCATTTTATATTCACAAACTTGGTTTCTAGATTTTTATTTTCCATCTTGCGATGTTGAATCATCAGGTCACAATTTTATTTGTAAAATTTTCTTATCTGTTGGTCATGTGTCTATGTGTGTGTGTGTGTGTGTGTGTATAGTTCTATACATAACCAGACAAATGGACTGGTGGATGAATGGTCATTTGTATCCCCACTGGTGGGACAGATCAAGGGTTTCAATCCCCGCAATTGCATGCGGGCATAGTATATATTGCACTAGCACACTGTTGTTGGCTCAATTGCCAACTGGTTGCAGTCTGCCTGAACGAACCATCTTAAGGGAAAAGAAAACAATATGTGAATCCAGAACTTATAATAAGAGACAGAAATATTGTCTATTAATCAAAAGATCATGTTTAAAATTTATGATTACACTAAGGGAAAGACAAATGGCTTTAGATGAGCATAGTGAATGAAAACATAAACGCCTAAAGAGTTGTGCCACTAGCTGGACCATTATATTCTATTTATCTCAGCTGGAAAATGAATTAGGTTACTTCTACCCTAAGCTTTATTATAGCTATACCTAAGCTAATCTGCATGCCTAAGAAAATGAGTCCTTCCCATTCCTTTTGTGATATTGTCCTGAAAATTTGTCAGTTCACTTCTACATGTGTTGTCTAGAAGTGAAAAAGAGAAAGACTATACTTAATACAACACATATTTGATCACCTCAGTTAAGTTTGCTGCCATAGTTTTTAAAGGTGTTGCCTAGGCGACCAAGCGATTTGCTGGGCCTATTGTTTAAAGGTATAAAATTCATTTGTTTAGACATAAAAATTGATATATTATATATGTAATAGTATTATTGTTTAAGGGTATAAAATTCATTTTATTTGAAGACGATAGTGTGGTCTCCAAAACAATAAGCTATTTTATATTTCTTATGTCTTTTACCATATAATATGTTAATGTTTGTATATCCATTACAGGGTTAGCAGTGCAAATAGAAAAAGAAAGAAAGATTAGACTGTACGGTGTCAACTGTCAAGTATGTTTTTCTCATATTAACTTGCCCTCTTGCTCGCTCAATGGATGGATCAATTGGTCATTCTGTGTGTAGTGGTTAGGTGTGGAGTGTGGACCATATAGCTCATCTTTTTTTTTTGCATCGTTGGTAAAGGTGTCACCTAGGCGATCAGCTGCACAGCTGGGCCTAGGCGGCCCATAACAAAAGGCAATTAAATGCCCCAAAATCTCTCTAGGATCACCAAAGATCTCATAAACTCCTCTTTAAAGGGGTCTTTTATAATTTAAATAAATATAGGCCCAATAATTATATATTTTTTCTTATTATGTGTTATTAGATTTCTTGGGTATAACCGATAAGAACGAAGAAAGAAGAAATGTGAATAAGAGGTACGACTTCTTTTTCCACTCTCTTTCTCTCCCTTGTTCGGTTGTTACCGTTGACTTTTGGGCTATTTTTTGTTTTTTATTCAGTACCTCTCTCTCTCTCTCTCTCCTGTTTGACTGTCACTATAAACTGTTGTTTTTTCTCTTTTTATCCCCCATGGTCCATCTCTCTCTTTCTCCTCCCTTTCAACAATCATTGTAGACTGTTTGTTTTTTCGTTATATTATTTTATTCTTACACTTGAAATCTCTCTTTATTATTCCTCAAACTGTCTTTAAGGATGGTTTTATCAAAGTGCATCTTGTTGGAGATTTTGTAATACGCCTCGGCCACCTCAAGCTACTGTCTCAGGCATCCATGGGGTTTGTGGCCTCAAGTCACCTAATCACCTTGAATATTGACAACCATGTTTGCTACTATCTTCTTTTAGCAATTTGTATAAAACTAAATCATTATCCATAGATGTCATTGCTTTGTGCCCATCCTCTCCACTTGAACTAATGCGCGTGTTCTTTTCTTTTCAATTTGAGGATATCTTGGTGATATATAGCAAGTGCCTTTTTCTTTTTCTTTTTTTTTAAAGAAAAGCACCCAGAGGTTGGACGCCTACCTGTGTATTAATTCAAAATGAAAAATTCCACGAAGATGGAGGGGACATAAATACCTTACCTCTTGGAGAGAATCTATACAATATGATGTAAAAAAAAGACCCAATCTTAGCATCTAAAAATGACCCAAGTCCCTTATAAAAAATTCGGATTTTTCGCTTTGAGAGGTAACTCTCTTAAGTAAAAGTGATGCAGGACCATGCAACTAACCTAGGGGCTAGGATGATGCAATTTAGAGTTCAGAAATTAAAATTCCAGCAATAAGGAAAGTCATAAAATACCTAGATTCCACAATTTTAATCAAGAAATCCGAAGAGAATTATTAATGTCCAAGAACAAGTAATAATCCCTTAGTGATGAATCTCCAAACTGAATTGAGTGATTGTAATGGAAGTGGGAACTTTCACTAGCTTAGGGATTTTGGTCAACAATCAATGTAAGTTTCCTATTGAAGATTTCAAAGATTCATCTAGGCTCAATAATTTTAGGAATTAGATTATGCAGGTTAATTAGGGTTTCAAATAATATTGAATTGATTCACAAAGAAAACCTGGCAGCAATTAAAAAAAAAAGGAAGAAGATTAATTAGGTTTAGGGTTTTGAATTTGCTGTTATAGGGGTTTTAGGGAATAGGCAATAGGGAAGGCTGTAACAACTAACAATGGCAGGGTTGTTGTGGCCTGTGGCTGCAATGGTTATCGGTGTAAGAGGCTGTAACAGCAATAGACTATGTCCAGAATTGCTAAGACACTAATAGGGAATGGGTAATAAGGTATTCAACAGTGAAATAGTGGGTTATATAGGGCTGGGAGTGGGACAATAAGGTATAGGCTGTAGGGAGTCATGGCTGTAAGGTACGATGACTGAAAGTGGGAGACAGCAAATGGTAGAGCAGGTGAGGGGTGCGGCAGCATGTATTGGGTAAGGAGATAGGTGCAGCAGCAGGTATTGGGAATGGGGGTTTGGGCGGCAGCAATTGTTAATGGTACCTACTATTACAAATCTCCCGAGAAAACTCAATTTCTCCTGAGAAAAACTCAATTTCTCCCGAGAATAACCGAGAAAAACATCTAAAGTTTAAAACTCCATTTTTATCGCGATATTTTAAAAATCGCGCTTGAAATATAATTCTCTTTTTATCTCGTATATATCGCGAGATTTAGTCGAGATTTAATTGAGATTTTAAAAATATCATGAGAGATACACAATATTGTTGGTTTTATGAATTTATAACTCGATAATATTTATTACTATTTTTTAAAATTTTAATATATATTTTTAATCATTGACGAGAGGTGAGAAATACCTGAAAAAAATTCAGATTTGAAAATCTCCCAAGAAAAGCTTCGGCCAATAAAAACCCGAGAACGAGATTGTAACACTGATGGTACCTAGGGTTTAGTTGGTTTATGGTTTTGGCAAGAAAACAAGAAAATAAAGAAAAGCAATGGAGAAGAAGAGAGAAAGAGAGTACCTTGACTTCACACCATTCATTTCACAGGAGTTTCAAAAGTAAAAGCTCATTCATTCTTTAAGTGAAAAAGAAATCTCTAGGAGTATTTAACAGAGAAGAGAAAACCCTAATCCTACTCTAAATAGTCAATTACCCTAATAATAATTCTCAAACTAATAACATGAACAAAAAAGTAAATAACTAATGAGGGGATGGCCATCTATGATGGGCCATGCCATCCGATGGGCTAATCGTAGCCCTCCAATCCTCCATCTCTCGATTTGACTGTAGATCTCCCTCCATAGCGCGATCCAACGACAGATTTCCATCACGAGCATGATCCAACAGTGGATCTCCATTTGAAACACGATCCAATGGTGGGTCTCCATCGAAATAATAACTTAAGCCCATATACAAGTCATCCATCCATAGCTAGACTTGTGTAGGGGCTCTCCTCCTCCTCCGCCGGTACACTCTTAACACCGGATGATCCGATGTTTGCATCAAAAAGTATACTTTGTTGTTGTTGGAGCTGCCACTTTTTGCTAGAATATTTTATACCTGATTGTCTTCTCTATAACAATATTGGATGTAGAATCCACCTCTATCGTACTACTTGTAAATTTCTTCATACCCATACCAGGTTGTTCACAGACAATCCTCTTTTGTTGATACCCTCCACCTTGATTTGAGAGACTATTTACAGTGATGTTTGATAAACCAAGGCTCTCACATAACCATAAGCCATCGAGAATTGATCTGCATTCTGTAACATTATTGGAGCATTAGCCATAGTATAAACAGAAAGCAGCGATAAACATGGCTTCTGAGTCACAAATAATTCCACCACCACCTCCCTGATTGTTTTGATCTCATTTGGAGCCATCAACATTGAGTTTGTAGAAACTAGAAACCACTTGGAGGTCTGAGCCAATAAACTAATTCAGCCTTTTACATTGAATACCAATAATGGATATTCCAACACCTAAACGGACATTCTTTCTACAAGAGATTATTTAAACAAGTACTTGATGGAGAGATTTCTTTTAGTAGGGATGTAATCCGATTATAGATGACATCTTCCATAGAGAAATGACCTTCAAATCTGCGAGCAATGAGCATTCCTTTCATTCCATGCCTCCCAAATGATGAATTGTGGATTAATCTGGCAAAGGTGGCCATTTTGTGATTATTGATTGATTGCTTTCCAACTGAAGTTATCTGGTATTTACACAATGTGATATAAACTGATTTATATGATCTATTTGGGACATTCATTAATGGCCCAAATAAATTTCAAAGATGACTTGCATTTTAGTGTAGCTTACTGCATCTTACAAAAGATTTTGTTCAAAATGATTGGCCCCTATTTTACAAGAAATTAACGGATCATTAGATGTCATGATTGCTACCTCCGTAGGACACATGTAAGACCCCACCTGCATTTCTGTGACCCAGCACATGACCTGCATAACCACTCTCTTGCACCCGTTGTTTATGTGAGTGACAGACCATACCAATTATCCATCCATCCATTTCCGTTCACCATTTTTCACCGAAATGTCCCATTCCAATTATGGGAGTAGTCTCTCTTTCTCTCTACCCCCACAAATCAAGTGAAGCTTCTTTTCACTCTCCTGAGCAGTTCCCATGTGCTCATACGTCTCACTATTCAATTCAAAACGTTGTTGAACCCCACCTATTTCTTAAGCAGAATTGCAGTCTCAATTTTATTCCTTTCTGGCGGAAAAATATTGTCTCGGTTCAAACTTCAAAAGATTCTAATCAAATGGCCTTAGCAGTCATGAATAAATCATAGTTAAGAACTCCTAGTTACACTAAAGTTAAAGAGAGAGAGAGAGAGAGCAAGCAGTCTAGGAGATGTCAGTGTTTGTAAAAGAAATACCGCCTTCCACACTCTGGATGAGAGGTTGTTACATGATTGTTAATTAGTGTGATCATTTGAGGAATTTCTGAGGACATTTACTTCCCTCAGGCAGAGAAGTTCACCTCCGTGTCTGGCTGTTGTCTCCATCTTTAATTCTTGGGGTTTTTCCCTGATTACCCCACAGTTCTGGGTATGTTCTCAAACTACCCAACTTTTAAAAACCCTTCTCTTAATGCCCCCACGCACATGCGCAGGTGTTCACACATGCGATTTTTTTTACCATTTTAACCTAGGTCTTTCCTTGTGTACTCCACCCTCATAAAACAAAACGACGCCTGAGAGCCTATTCACTGTTCGATCAATATCCCTGTGTGACAAGTTCCGACTGTTAAGCTTCCATCTAACTGAGCAACACCATTACCCTAGAATGAGTATCGATTTTCTTCAATTTAAAGATTCCTCACTTTTTTTCTCTAAAATAAATGATTATAATGTATGATTAATTGTTAGAAAATGTCTTACATTCAGTGGAATTTGATTTAAAACCTTGAATCTACTTCTCATTACATTTTTCTTCATTTTTTTTCACGTTTTCAATCTTTCAATCTTTGTCGATACGCACAGTGAATGGTCATTACAATTTGATTGTCCATATTGATACAAGAGAATTTTTTGGGGTTGAAGATCATATATCGAAGCATATGTATCGACAATGTGTATCTCTAGCATTGACATATGCTTTATGTATCAAACATGGAAATAAAAATCACGAAACCGATATATATATATATATATACTGATACGAAACAGGCGATTAGTTACTTATGTTTTCATTCATTATGTAATTGTAATTGTGTTTGCCACTTTGTCTATGCGTTACTTCCCATTACTTTATATTTTGTAAATTTGATTCCTATAACTCATTTGGTTTTTTTAAGAAAATTAATTTGATTTTTTTACCCAAAAGAAAAAATATGCATTGCTCGAAACCAATACGTATAGGTTTGGTTTTGGTTAAGACCAATACATCCCCCGAAACTGTATTTTTAATCGTTGGTATCGACCAATATATTTTTGTAACGACCTTGTACTTAATTTGTATCAGTATCGATTTGTATCGACCTCCTAACTCGAGAGTGAAATTTGTATCGACCTTGTACCTAATCTGTATCAACCAATATCGATCTCCTAATCCGAGAGTGAAATTTGTATCGACCTGTACCTGGACTGTATCGACAGTCATTGTCGTTATGTATCGATGTAACTTTTTTTCATACTTCTTGGTTATTTTTTCTTTTAGGAAGACAATAGCACAGAAGGGGTAAGAAGGTTGACCTTGTCTCCCCAAAAATTGAGAAAAAGAAGAAGCCCTCAACGTATAAAGTTCCAAAAAAGGAGTAAGGAGCTTCATTAGAAAACAAGTTGAACGGAGTGAAAAGTTCGCCGGAAAGCTATCCAGAACATCGAAGGTTCTCTCTCATGCACTTTTTAATTAAAGAAACAGTTTAAATACAAAGAGGAGCTCTGCTTCACCGGGTTGAGCAGAGCTCCCCTTTTTACACTATAACAATGGCAATCTTGTAATTACGTGTATTGTAAAATTACCCCCAACCACTTTAGTAATTGCAAACATGCCATGGTCTTAGTGTAAAAAGGGGAGCTCCGTTTCGTCACCGTGAAGCAGAGCTTCACCCGAAAATTAATCTCTTAAAGAAACTATTGTTTAAGTGTTGGTGGTAGTGAAAAGGTATTTAAGACTTTTTATAAATAAGAAATTATGGGAAAATGGTCATACGCCTCTTGTGGGAAGAGTTTTTAAAAATTGGATAGTTTGAGAACATTCCCAAATCTGAGGTTTAATCAGGGAAAACCCCTTGATTCTTCTATGTAACACTTATTGATTCTTCTATGTGGCACTTATTAACTTCTCCTTCTTCATTGTTTGACTTTTCATTGAAGATGAGGAAAGTGGATAGCTTCTTACAAGCTACGACACTTGATGGGCTATGAGGTCATGTGGCGGGTGTTGATGATGCTACATACTGTGGAGTATCAGTACTCTCGGGCACTTAAGGTGGCTTTCATGTTCTTGGCCATGGGGAGATTTACATTAGGTGCAATGGGAGAAGTTCTCGAAGGATGTGATGGGCTGTTCTCAACTTACCTCCATTTGGTGCATCACAGACAGGAGCGGAGCCACGATGTTTTCTTTTTGGGGGGGGGCTACTGGGTGTGGGGTTCGGGGGGTGTAGTTAGGGTGCTGGTATAGCTGCTCTCCTTACCCATGGTTATGTTATGCCATCTTAAATTAAATAATATAATATAAAACTTAGTTTTTTTTATAAAAAAAAATTACGGGGCAATTGCTCCCTTGTCCCATGCCTATGCCCTCTTAAATTAAATAATAAAAGTATAAATTTAGTGTTTTTTTCCTCAAAACATAGGGGACTAAAGCCCCTCATCCCCCAAGTCTGCCCCTGTTAATACTAGATTTATATTCAAAATTTCATGGGGGGCTTCAGCTCCCCCTGGGCCCCATGTGGCTCTGCCAGTGGTCACAGAGACATCGTTGGAAATTGGAATCTTCAACAATTTACAAGCGAGGCATACCAAGCAAGGTTAGTGTCTTCTACTATAATTCCAACTAATCCTTTTGTGCAATTAAGTAGGAAGAAATACCTGCTTTAGTTTAGTTCTTCCTAGATCACTAAGATGGTATGGTCATACCTTCCAAAAAAAAATGGTATGGTCATGTTTAATGTCTCTTATATATGTACAGGACCATGTGGACAGATGACGAAACGTAGTTGGCCCTGTTTTTGAACTTTAGGCCTACTGGGTTTTAGGATATGGTGCATTTAGAAGGCACCTTCTTTGTGCCTTGTAACTCCGACCACCCAGATGCCCCAAAATAATTCCATTATAGGGTCGAGAGTTTTTTTCCCCTTGTGAGAAATCTTCCCACCGATTGCAATTCAGCTTTGCAGCTGTCGAAACCAGCCCTAGGACCGCCACAACTGCCTCTAGTAGTAGTTGTTTCACCTGCCATGAAATGTATTCCCAGTGGAACTGGAGTTTTCTGGAAAATGGTACAGATTCAACGTGGTTTTCATGTAATGGGCCATATCCACAACTACAGAGGATCATTCACAGGGTTGAGAGCTGACCTCAACCGCCGACCACGAGGATGAGATACGAAATGGATGGTCAATAAATCCTTGACTTGCACGAGCTTCGTCATATTTCTTAATTTAAGCTGTGATTGTTTGACATGTAAATCATATGCGTTTGTATTCTTTTTGCAGCCAGTTGATAGGGATGGGTTAAAAGTATCGACTCCTAGAGGCAAATGTGCTCCTCAACTTCACGTGAGATGGTATTACCATTCAATTTTCCTGCAGTGTACAACTACCTCATCAACTCCAATTACAGCTTCCTTAGCTCATTCGATGACTCAAGTTCCATTGTCAGTGGCCGAGATACAACTGTTGTGGCTAATCTTCTCAATATCCAATTGGCATAAAGGATCACAGTGGTTTGAAGCTTCCTGAGAGCTAGCCATCGTGATAGTATCCAACCAAAGTATTACATATCTTTCAAGACATTATTGCAAGCCAGGATACCGTTGTGACCAAGATCTACCCAGAGCTGAACTTGAATAGGAGCATCAATTGGGTCGATTAGCTGAAAGGTGGTTTGCACCCTACTTTGAATCGAAAGGATGTCTTGGAACGTTTTTGAATTGGGTAGAGGGGTCAGCTGTACTTGTAAAGGTAATACTAGTCCCATTTGATTTTCGCGAGGAAGTTCCTTCCGAGCACTCTGGAGCCTCTACTAATAATAGCTCCGGCATTGCTCGGTTTTGATCCCTAGAATGGGTGACGTTATTATGTGATCATGGTCTGGTCAAGTTTGTAATTAGGAGGAGAGATGCTTTAACTTTATATATGTCCATTTAAAAGAAATTTTAATGGGTACTAGGAAGAAGAATTAGAAGGGAGCCTGTTACACAATTGAGTTGGTGTTTCAGACATGTAATCAAGTTCCTTGGAGTTGGACCTGCCTCTACAACATATTATAGGAAGCTTATAGTTTGGGAAAGAGAGAGTGACAAGTCTGTATATTTTGGTGTGCAAATTACAACCTTTGGGACTGCAACTTCATGATAAATGGAGAGTCTACTGGGTGTTTAGTTACAGGGGCTGTTTTATGAAATGCCAGTTTAAATCTAAACGGGGCAGGATTTGGAACCAATTAGGAACTGCAGATTATGAGTGAATACTGATTTCAGGTCTGCCCCTCATAACCCAGTGCGACATCTGAACATGAATTTCACTTGCCAGAGCTCTAGGGGGGGGGGGGGGGGGGGGGGTTAGTTGTCAGATGGGCAGCTCAAAATTTGGAACCAAACACTCCCTTAAAAGGATTGTGTTACCTTTCTTTGAATGCTCAACTGTTTCTTTAAGATGATTTGGAATTTTTAAATCAGGTAGTATCTTCTATTTTTCTTGAGAGCATTCTATTTTTACCCATTAAAAGAAAATATGATGGAAGAACTATTTCTTGTTAATATATATATTTATTGTTAAACGGAGGGTGTCCCAAACCCTTCAAGCAAGGATTACTCCCTTAGGATGTTCGTACTGACTCATTCGGAATTTTCCTATGGACACCAGGGTAAGTCGAAGAGTGGATGATGAATAACGCAACCACAGGATGCTGGCCAACTGCACCAACCCTTGGTGGGTCTTGCTCTAATATATGGGCACCCTCATGGAGTTGATACAAACCAAAAGGTCAAAAGGAAAAGAAGGTTCGACCTCAACAAACAAGAAGTTCGTGAAGAAGATGCAGAAGCCACCTTCACAGGACGGTTAATCATCTGCCTTTGTTGACTCTTGACCTAGGAGATTAATTACTAAGTGGGATGCTTTGAATGGTCTCTTCTCCATGTGTACCATGTTTCCTAATCCCGCAATTATCAAATCAATTATTGATTTCTATATTTCTTTGACTATAGATTTATCCCAAATTATAGTTCAATCAAAAGTACGATGATTTGATATAAGAGCAATAATCCCCTTCTCCTACTAGGAGGGGAGGGACACGTCTCACCTCTCCAAATCCCTTAAATGCCCTTGAACCATGGTTAAGAAGATTTAACCTTGTAATAAATATTTACTAAAAAAACTAGGTTGGATTCCCTTACCAGGAGGGGATTATTTTTCTTGATTTAATTATTTATAATCCTTTAATAAGCTCAGCCACGCTGGATGTGGAATGGGTCAGTAAGCAACTGCTCGAACCGGACATGCCCCATGTAAGAATCGAGCTCAAGGTATAGGCTTAGTTTTCAACCGGCTCTTGTCATATTATCCTGAGCCTAGTAGGGAAATGCTCTAATTCAAGACTTTAAATATGAAAGCGTTCTAGGGTGAAGCTTACAAGGGCTGCATGTGTGTGAGTTTGCATGCTGGGTGTGTGTGTGGGGGGGGGGGTTTGCTTGGGTGGTGTGAGTATTTCCTTGTATTTGCCTTCAATCATTGCCTCGTGGTATGATGTTTACCAAAAAAATATGAAAGCGTTTGAATGGACTCTAATTCAAAGTTTAAATATGAAAGCGTTTGAATGGAACTCCCATTGCTTGAATGGAACTCCCATTTAATGTGTAGAGGGTGACAGCCTTCTAATTATAGGGAGATGTAGTGACAGTTTTGCTAACATTTCTCTCTCCATAATTATAACAAAAGGAGAGCTCCGCTCAAACGCCATGAATCAGAGCATCGCCTCACATTTAAACTCCTAATTCAAATTCAACCTGATTATTAATAAGGTTGGTTATGCTAACCCTAACCCTAAGGCCGGTTTAAAATTTCCACCTCCTAGTCTATACCAATTACATGGCACCTTCCAATCTCAAGCAATCCTAAAGGTGTTTTTTTGAATTAATGGGATAAAAAGGAGAGAACTCTTAGGTCAATCAAGCATATGGTTGGCATTCAAGTTGGTGATTAATAAGGTTCATTGGACTTGGTACTCCCTAGTCCCTAGGTGCATGGTATTGCATTGCTAAAAAGGAAATTAAATCTGGTTTCCTTCTCTATCTCTTCAAAGACACCCAACACAATTGGAAAGTAGGTTTTTTCCTCATCTGTGATGGGTAGATTTTCTATAATCCGTATACAAGGAAAGCGTGGTTCCATTTCTGATTGGAGAAACCCTAAAAAGAAATCTCCCATCCAACTAAGGATGCTGAGAAGAACATCCAAGTTAGTAGTGCTCTTCGGTGCATCGGCTATGGCAGGTATTTTTGTTTGTTGATGATTTTATGTATTATATGTAAAAAGAAAAAATAATTTATTTGTGAATTTCTGCCATTAAAGTATGAAAGGAAAATATTGTTGCATATAATTCAAAACAGCCCATTTTCCGCCCTGCAACTAAATATCTCATTTGAGATCAAAATTCCAAAAGTCAGAAGACCGAAGAAAAGGAGAAAAGGACATAGGGAATGGAAACAAACTTCTTGACGCTGACATCTTCTAGAGAGCAGTGACTTAGGATCTTCTCCAGTTGGTGCTCGTGAGAGACCGTCAACACCAATCGAAAGATGCCACACACCCTCTTTTGCATGCTTAACAAAACATATACATGCAAATCAATACCGAAGAGGGTGTGTGGCACCTTTTGATTGGGTGTTGGCGGTCTCCTTACCAGCACCAACCGAAGATGATCCTACATCGAGGGCAATACGTTTTGGTCAGCAAAGCCCGGCTGGCATCCAGTTCCTTCCTAGGTTGAGGCCACTCAGGGCAGCTCCTTCCTAGGTTGAGGCCACTCAGGGCAGCTCAAGCGTGACTCAAGACCCTGAGTAAATCCCATGGCCAGACTGGTTCCTTGATTATGGGGGGTCGCAGGCCCATGTGGACCCTTATTTGTTGTCACGGTACATGTTAGTGATAAGCAGGGCCCGCCTCAGATTCTTTGAGGTGCAGAAAAGTGGCCTCCGATGACAAATTAGGCCACACATGTGGTGGAGAAGTCTAATAATTGTTCCCATGATTTTGACTTCTCCACATATTATGAGACACTTGACGAGATAAGGTTAAGTCGGGCTTGGGCATAATTCCTAGTTAATATTTTTTTGAAGATAAATTTATTAGTTAACTTTCATAATTATAAATATTAAAATTTAAATCTAAATTTTAATATGATAAAAAATGAAATTAATTAAACTGGCTAGCGGGGTTAGGAGTTGACCGGGCCCTTTAGGTTGGGTTTGACTTACTTTTCACCCCATTCGGACTGATGGTATTGCTAGTCAACCCGAAACTTACCCCACCCGAACTCGGTCTAAGTTCACCCGTTGGTACCTAAAATGGGTCCTTTTTGCTATATGTTTATAGTCCACATGATATGAGATTATTAAGAGGCTATTCACATCAAGACACCTTCCAATAGAATAACAATCAGTACACCTCCACCTCTTGCGTGAGGTATAGGGTGTGGCCTTCCCATGTTAGAGGTTTAGGGATCTAATCAAGAGTAAGCAAGAGCTCCCCTGTGCCCAAGCTAACCCCTACTGACAGTTCTACTATGAATTTCTATCACCAAAAAAAAATAAAAAAATCATCAGTATAGACTATAGACTCAGCAGCAGCATCACGCAGCCCGTTGCTACCCGTCGCTGTATGAAGCGCAGCAGTGGACGCCGTTGCTTATCTGCACTTTAAATGGTAGTTTCTTGGTTCCTACAGTGGGTCCCGGACATGAGGACTATATGGATGATGACACTTCCAGCGTCTGATAATCCACGGCATTTGGGGGCATCGAATTACTGTGGCGGATGTTAGAAAAATATGGTCAGGTATCCACACATCATTCCACTTGTGGCAATTAAAAAGGAGAGAGATATCAAGTAGAGGAGAAGACAAAAAAATGTGGAGAAAATGAAGAGCAATAGTCCCCTCGTGGCGGAGGAGGAGACTAGTCCTCCTCGCTCACATAGGCCAACCCCTCAACTACCATTAACTCGGGTTAGTTATTTTTAATCATATAGTAAATTTTTTTTGTTTTTTAAACTACGGATAGATGATGAATCTTAACTACAATTAAATGAAGTTCGAAGTCGACACGGCAAGAAAAAGAAAATAAGAGTCGAGATGCCCGTCCTCACGTCACCGACTAAAGAGGTGATTATTTTGGGAAAATGAAATAACTTGTCCTTTTTATTACCACATGTCGATGATGTGCAGATACATTTTCCTGGCGTCCGCCATAAGCAATTGGATGCCGCATTTGGGAGGTAAATCCAAAAACAGGAACTCCTTTTCAGTGACCGCGTGAGACAATGAAAATTCAAAATTCCTAACAAAACAACTTTTTCTAAACACCTTCTATTTTTTGTTTTTTGCATCCTTGAGTTTTGCATGGCAAAATGACTTGATTGCAAAATTTTACATGGATAATTTTATCTTACAACCTGAATCAAAATTTTGAAAATTTTGAATTTTTTAACAAAATTTCAAATTTTTTATTTTTTAAAAAATATTTGGTTAAAATTAACTATTTTCACCACATTTTAGGAAATTTCAGTCAAATATTTTGTTAACATTAAATATGTTTTTAAAAATATTATTTTTTACAAATTTTGAAATTTTATTTATAATAATCAAAAAGTACTTTAAAATAAATATCCAAAATTCTAGCCGAAATATGTGGGATTTTGATTTCGTAAGGTGGGAAACAGGAATTTAGCGAATGACATTTCGAACCTTGGTTAAGTGCAAGATTGGGACAAAATAAAATTCCTAAAACTTCAAGCCGTTTCATTTTATTTTATTTTTGTTATAGACTTAAAATCCTTGATTTTACAGCCTTTGAAGTCTCACAACAATTATAATCTGGATCAATGAAAGCAAAAGACCACCATAAAACATAGCCTTATAAAAATCTACAAAAAGTTATAAAATACATAGAAAAGGAAATCCAAAAGATGGGGGTCAGATTAGAACAGTAGTGTTTTGAATGGCAGTTGAACCGTGGAAGTGCACAAAGCCATCAGCATGCATGGGGTCTGGTGAGTCTGTTTAAAAAGCCGCCACGGTTGATTTTTCAACGTAGGCCATGTTCTAGTATGGGTCTGGCGAGTCTGTTTCTGGACGCGTTGCTTTTCGATTTCTAAGAATTTCAACGCCCATCTTAACTGATTTTCTAAACAATTATTCGAATTTCGAGTGTCTTTCAGTTAGCTGTATATTTGAATGAGATTCATCTAGTCTGTTTTAGTTTCTTATTAGATGTAATCAATTTCAATAATAATATTTCTAGAAATTATTTGTTCATGCATATAATTATATATATATATATATATATATCATATATTCGTTTTTGTAGGTGAGGAGACAAGAGAGAATTACAGAAAACAATAATTTTTTTTATTTATTTCTCTCTCAATTTGTCAACTGGCTTCTTCTTTTCACTGAAAGAGAAGAGGACAGGTGTGTGTTTTAGATATTTTGAGGGGAATGAAGTTTCTTGAACATAAGGGCACATCAAGTTTCTTATAGTTTATAAGAATCTCCTTTCTTTTATTAAAGCCAAACCCTTCTTCCCTCCAAACCAATATCCTTCAATTCTCTCCCTCTCTCTATAGCAATGAAAAAGCAACAGCAATATCAACCAATCTCAACTGCCAAGCTCCTAAATGCCCAATTGGATCTCCCAAACATTCTCTCTTATCTCCTCATCTTTGGTTTTGGTTTGACAACTGGAATTGTAGTTAGTTTCTATCTCAAGAACTTCTCATTAAATTTGCAAGTCACCCCTTTCTTTACCGATAATTTGACATCTTCGACACCTCCCCCGCTGCCGCCGATATCTTTTCTTGTGAATGGAACCTCTAAAGTTAGTCGCATCGGATTGAAAGAATACGTGAAGCCGCCGATTGTAATGCACGACATGGACGATGAGGAGTTGCTATGGAGAGCATCGATGACTCCTCGAGTTCGAGAATTCCCATTCAAGCGTGTTCCAAAGGTTGCTTTCATGTTCTTGACAAGGAAGGATGTAGTTCTGGCTCCCCTATGGGAAAAATTCTTCAAAGGGTATGAAGGGCTCTACTCAATTTATGTGCACTCAAATCCTTCCTTCAATGGAACAATGCCCGAGAGTTCCATTTTTCATGGTCGAAGGATCCCCAGTAAGGTCAGTTTCTTGCATTGTATCTCTATATCTTCTTCTATTCCATATGTATGAATCTTTATTGAAACTACTCATTAGGTTCTAATGCAATATTTTACAAACCAGACCTTGGGATATTTGAAGCATAAATGATTAAACTGAAAAGGGGGACAAAATATTTGAAGGCGGTATTGTTGAATATTTAAAATTAAGAAATCATTTACAATTCAACATGGTAGCTCATGATCTAATTAACATAATAAAAAATAGATGGTCTGGTTTAATACTGTGGAACCTGCAATAATCTTTGTTTTTTCCTGTATTTTGAATAGGAATTGTTTCTTTCATGTTCTGAAATCTCCTTGGATACCCTTTTGAATTACACATTCAATTAATATAGCTGGCTTAAATTATTAGTTTTGGGGAAGAGCCTGTTTGGATACACTTCGAAACAGAGTCGCCTAATTTTAGCTACTTTGGGGCTATTGGATGACACTGCTCAAGGCCTCCTGGGAGATAAAATGGTGATTATAGTGCAAACACATTAAAAAGCTCCATTTTTTTTTTTTTAACTCAAGGATTTCATCTATTTGTTTTTGTGCCTGTCCAAGGAGATCCTAATTGTATAATCAATCAAAACTATTGAGTAGAAGCTCTCGAGCTACCATGGTCTGAAAATTTTAATGTATCTGAACCATGTTGTAGGCAACGAAAAAATGGATCGCTCAGGTTGCAAAGCTTAATCGAGACGGTGATGAAGACCGTGATACCATTGACCAGTGGCTTGTGTGGCACAAAATTAAGCAAAATATACAAACTAATAATAGCCCCTCGTTCCTGCCAAACACAAGTTCTTATTCTCTCTTGTTTCTTTTTTTCTTTTTTCTTTTTTTGGGGAGGGTTGATAAAACATAAAATTAGAGCTTAGTGACTTCATCTACTAAATTAAGCTCTTATTTTTTGGTAATAAGACTGGTTGATAATATTTTAGTAATGTCTAAATATTTTAGCAATAATTCATTTTACTACTTATCTAATAAGTAATCCAAAACTACTTTTCTAAAATCGACAACATCAATTTTCGGATCATTCTATCATTATAAAAAACTCTTAATTTTTAGAGTTTAATTAGAAAGCACTCATTAGATAAGTTTTATAAAAAGTTTGAAATAGAAACTTATTTGAAAATTAAGACTGTATGATAAATAACTAATCTACCCACTAAATATTTTATCATAAGAGCTTTTACCAATGAAATAATAAATAACCTAAAGGCTACTTTTTCTTTCATGGCTTATCGTGTTAAAGCGAGTACAAGTTTATTTGGCACATTCACATTTGATTCACCCCAATTTGGTTTTTTTTATGTACTTAATACTTTTTTTATAAATGTTCATTCTATCCACCAAACAAACTATTGTAAAAAAGGGGCAATGCCTAGCCCCACTTTCATTGAGGAGACCTGTGTTTTGTCTTTCATTGAGAGAGACGTGTTTTGACAAATAAAATAGAGCTAGCATTATGCTTTTAAAATAAGGCCTACCATAAATACCTCTTATTTCCTAAATATAAGTATTATTAGATCAGTTCATTAAAAAAAAAACTATTATTAGATCAGACAAAAAGTGCATCACTCAAAAATTGCAAAACTTAAACAAGATTGTACGATGAAAACTAGAATACCATTTAACCACCGGTGGCTCGTGTAGCAAAAAACTAATGATAGCAAGTCTTTCTGGATAAACACTAACCTTATCTTAGAACCTCAAGAGGAATATGGAAATTTCCTTCAGTGCATTGCTTTGTCCCGTATCAGTTCTCCGTCCTACCTTTATAAAATTCCTTTCTTGTGAACTTTATTTCATTTTTCACTGTCTCTTTCCTCGATTTTCCTTTGTAGATAAGACCAGTGTTTTCATAACTGGACCGGTCATCGAACTGGTTGGGGGGCAGGTTCCTAGTTTGATTGGTTGGTTTGCCCGGTCCAATTGGATCGTGTTCCTTTTAATAAAAATAAATTATTTTTTTTCATTTTTACCCGGTTCTGACCAAGTCTGGCCAGTTCTACCACCGGTTCTAGTCGGTTTTTAAATAATTCCAGTTTTAAAGGTTTTGGGAACCGTTGAGAGGGTTGGTTCCGGTTTTTCCGGTTCACGAATACATGAACTTGTGAGTAGAAAATATGAAAGAAGACATGAATCGGGAGTGCTACAAAATAGTATAGCAAAGATGTGAATGAAAATTTGTAAGCCATGAAACGGGTCGGATCCGGATTTAAACGGACAGTACTCATATGCGGATCTGGATCGGACTTATACATCAACGAAAAGGCTACTGTTTTAGGATCCAATCCAATTAACCCAGATATGTGTTGTGCCAAGAATCAGACCCGAACGGTTCCATTATCCTCTCTGGGACTGTCGTATCCATTCCATCAAAGCATTATTTTTAATTGCTTGCCATTTCTTGCTTATCACGTATGAGTGTTGTCTCATACGTTTGGCTTAACCTTTCGGCCCTTCAATTCATTTGATCTAGATTGGATCCTAGCCAAATTTTTGCAATGCAAGAGTGGCGGTGGGTTGGAGTGTTAATGGGTCGGGTTTCAGAAATGGAATTCGGGTTTGGGGCTGGTTGTGTGCTTATGCTTGGTTGCACTTATAGGATAAGTGCGGAGATGGGATTTGGCCTTGGCTTAAAATATCTTGGGCCCTAAACTGTGATGGGCTCAGACTTTGTAGACAAAAATGACGGGGGCCAGTCAAACCAAGATTTTGAGGCTTTTGTTGGGCAAGGGGAAGGCCTGAGATAACGCTTATAGGCCGTGTGTGGCACTTTATTAGCATCAACCCGGCCCAGGTTTGGCCCATTGCCACTTAACATGGGCCACTAATCCAAAAATTCTCACCATTGAAAGCTTTTGATCATGACTTATTTGTATATGATTGTGATTAGGCTCTATATGAGCTAATGCAAAATTAATCAGAATACCACTTGATGATCTTCATGTTCTATTCTATGTTACAGGAGGTTGGATGGGGAAAGTTTAACATGATTGAAGCTGAGCGCCGCCTATTAGCGAATGCTCTCCTCGACTTGTCGAACCAGCGTTTTGTTCTCCTTTCAGAGTCATGTATTCCTCTCTTCAACTTCCCCACCATCTACTCTTACCTCATCAACTCTACCAAGACATTTGTAGAGGCCTATGACTTACCAGGTCCCGTTGGTCGCGGCCGATATAATCCCCGAATGAGGCCACATATCAACCTCGAGCAATGGCGAAAGGGGGCCCAATGGTTCGAGATGGACCGAGACCTCGCCATTGAGACCATATCAGATTGCGCATATTTTCCGATATTCCAAAAATTCTGCAAGTCCTCATGTTATGTGGATGAACATTACTTACCAACATTTGTGAGTGCGAAATTTTGGAAGAGGAACTCAAACAGGACTTTGACTTGGGTTGACTGGTCAAAGGGAGGTCCACACCCAGCTAAACTTGAGAGAACAGGTGTGACCATAGAGCTTTTGGAGAGGTTGAGAAGTGAGAGGAAGTGTGAGTATAATGGGGAAACCAGCAGTATTTGCTTCTTGTTTGCAAGGAAATTCTTCCCCTCCACTTTGGATAGATTGTTGAGGTTTGCCCCAAAGGTCATGAAGTTCAATTGATTATTTATTTGTATGTGTTGTTAAAATTTTGGGGCACAAGAGAATGCCCTATATTTTTATTTTATTTGTTTGAGAGATCACAAAGGCCACGGGTCTTCGATGATAAATAAGTCCTTTGGGGTTTTGATACTCATTCACAAGCTCTCAAGTCATCTTGAAATGTGGCCTAGTTTAGTATGGAATACTGAGTACATATATTTTTGTAATGTGTTTGTAATTAGAGGGTTTCATGTTGTCATTACAGAAGAGTATTTTGTTATACATCAAATTACTTTTAGGTTCATTTTTGTCATTGTTATGTCTGTATTGTAATTCGCGTCCCAGACGTCTGGATAAAAGAGAAGGGTTACTAATAAACCCTGGTCCATTGTGCAGAAATAAACAATGCAATAAAAGAAAATTTTACGTGATTTAGAAAGATGCCTCTACATTGACGTCGACGACAAGAGATCTTTTCACTATTTCTGGTAAAAAAGTTACAAATCCCTCCTCACTTTTATGTTTCGAAATTGACTATGAACAGGAGCAATCCATCATAGTTTTTAGCCAGTGGTAGTTTTGTAGTTACAAATACAAAGAAGGGTATTTTTTATTGTTAATTTTTTTTCCTGTAATTTCCAAAATATCTCTACCAAAGGCTTCATTTTTTTTGGTTTGCTCCGACTATTTGTTCATTTCTGTTCATAGTCAATCTCTTAGGTTTCCACTTGATGAAAAACACAAATTACTCTAGGGATACTCCCAAATCCTAACTGATTATCTCAATTATTAAACAATTAGGATTAGAGCTGATGTGGTATAAGAAAAAACAAAATAACTCAACTCAAATCCTAACCCTTAATGGTTAGTTATAAACGGTTAGGATTAGGAAGTATATTTGGGAGTACCTGACTTGAAAAATGCTAATGTAAACACTATTATATATCAATTATAAAAACATAAAATTATGATATTGCCATTAGTAATCCCTAAAAATTGCGGGGTTAGCCAAGTGTACCATCCAAACCAATCCATAAACATAGAGATCAGATCATAGCCAATTGCAAGTGAATTCAATTACATGTGTCATGTATGGATTGGAAGATTAAAAAAATTGAATTTTGATTTTCCACTTTTTTTCCCTCCAATCTATACATGACTCATAAGCAATTGAATTCACTAACAATTGGCTATGATCTGATCTTATAAACATAACACATTGTTTCGAACTTATTCGAGCTGTTAATAATAGAATGTCGGAGCACCATCCATCTTACCCACCCGGAACAGTTGAAATAAAGTCTTTATGAAGAAGAGAATTCATGCCATTACCAGTATTTTTCCTTCTTGCGTCTCATTTTACTTTGGGTTAACAAAAACACTTGTTGCCGAATTGAAAGAATATAATAAGGGCCCGTTTGGATGCACCAAGAATAAGTTACATTTGCCCCAGTTTTCGGCAAATCAGATTCTGAGCTTACTTACGCCAGCCTCCCGCTCATGGACTTATTAACTGTTGTTGAAATTCACTAACTCTTAGAGTTTAATCATTTAATCATGGTTTTAAAAAATATATATTAAAAAAATATTAAACTCTGATTAAGAACTCCTTTGGATTTATATTTTTGTAAATACTAATTGTAAAGGATAAAATTCGTAATTAATCTGTGTTGTGACTATAATCATGTTTTTGGTGTTATAACAGTAGATACGAGCTCGTATGTGTTTTTGAGTACTTATTCATTGTGCGTATGACAAAGGACTCGTTGTGCTTTGCACAACGAGAACGTTGTCTTCTAGAAAATGGACTCATAGTCATCAAGACAATGATATCATCCTCGTTGTGGATGTTGAACCCGTACTTTAGTCGACAGCGAGACTGACTATCAAAACTCGATCCTCAGGAGACGGTTATTTGTCTCTGACATTAGGTGGAAAACACTATCCTACCATTTATTGCTAGTCACTTCAGATGAGTTTTCGACCCAAAACCGACTTAGAGATTGTAGGCTCCCGCGTATAAACACTTAATGCTCTAGGTATGTCTGACATATTTGGTAATGAGTGTAAAGCTAGTGGCATGGTCATCCAGACCATCGATGGTCATCTATGGACATCTTGAGCTTAACCTATAAATACCCCTTGAAACTCAGTGCATAAGGATCACAGAATTATGGGAGGAAGAATAGATCTATGCTCCAAAATTATAATATTTATCCAGAGATATCGAATAATTTCTAGCATATATCCAGAAACTCAGTACATAACTTTCATCAAAGATTCTTTCTCTCAGTGTTTCAATACTACAGTGTTTTACTATTGATCATCTCCTTCATGTACTGACTTTATCATCGAAGTATATTTCAGGGCTCACACCCGACCCCCTTCTTTTCTTCTGCAGGTGAAGTGTTTTGTTCTCTACCTTCTATCAGCTACTGACGCGTGGCAAGTCCGGGAAATTTCCCCTTCAAATTGGTTCCATCTGTGGGAACTTTTTCTTCTTCTGAACCTCCATATTATACAAAGTGATAAGTTGACTCGAACCCTCCCTCTACTCATCTTTCTTGACATGGATGATCAAAACCCTGCGTCTCCAATAGAAGAGCAAACCCCAAAGCCAGAAATGTCGCAAGCAGAGCAAATCATCATGTTGTTGCAGTATCAACAATCCCTCCTGACGCAACTAACCAGCCAGCAGCAGTTGTTGCAAGAGCGTATCGATACATGAGCACAAGGTTTAAATAAATCAAATCACGCTTTCCTCCTGGGTAGAGTTCCTCAGGTAGTAGAGCGACGTCTCTCTTCCAGGCGAGCTGAGCCAGTGATGTTCACGGCCCGCCCTTCAGTGATTATGAGAGCCATAGAGGATGATCCGAATTTCTACTGACCTACTCGTGAGAGTCGTGATGTCACCAGGGGGCCACGAGCACGAGAGTATTGCCGCTATCATAGAAGCCATGGTCATACGACCAACCAATGCGGTGATTTGAAAACTTATTTGGAGAGGTTAGCGCAAGAAGGTTTTTTGAACGAGTATATGCTTCCTAACGGTGAATCACCAGAGAATCCATGAATTGCAAGCGTTGTTCAACCCTTGGCAGATGTTGTTTTTTGTTTTTGTTGTTTTGTATGCTTGGTTGGGGCTCAGATTAGTCGAGGGGCTTCCAGAGCATTGCCTGAGATATTGTCAGATTTTATATTTTGATATTATACATATCTAACAACTTTCCTTTTTACCTAATATTGTGAAACATGTGCACTCTGGTATTCTATCATCTCCTTAGGCACTATGTGCAAAATGACCTAAGTAGAAAAGGCAAGTGCAAGCGTATTCATGCTATCATAGAATCATCATCATTGTCTTGATCTCAGACTCGTTGACACGATCTCGCTAGCATAAACTAATTCTCATTATCTATCTTATCCTGGTGTTCGGTGCCTTTTCAGTATAATCAGTGATTGACAAACAAGAGTGATCTCCAATAATGCGAGTATTGCGTAACAGAGATGAGATCCAGAGATACCAAGGTCAGTGATAATTATGTTACGTCAGCTTCAATTTAGCTCATCAGTTTTGCATCATTTTTCTTTGGTGCATGAGGTCGTCTCTATGAATAATCGAATGATAGAATATCATAATGTGCTATCAAGTGACTGATCATCAAATCTTTAATACTCATGTAGGGCATTTGTAAATCTGTCAGCATTATTGTCTCAGGCAAACGAGTGGTCTGCAATGCTATCTGAGCCCGTTACCATAATGCCCTACTACGGGTCCCTTAAGGATTTGGGATAAATAGTTTGTATAGTGTCAGGCATGGTGTCTTATCTCTTCGATATATTCATGCGTCATTTCCTAGGTGCGTGAGTTCCAATAGCTTTCCATATTGTCCATACTAAGTGTTTATTGTCATGCATTCAAACTACTTTATCTCATTTTCCTGTGGCATATGCGTATTATAAGCCTTTTGTGCAAGTGTCTTGAAAAGTGCAATACAGTGAACGAGACATGTGTGCCAAAAACTATTTCATTTATGAGAAAATTTACAACGAATTAAAGCAATAACGGGCAAAGCTATACAACGGGATCATCATCTATCGTAATAAATACAGTAGTAAGCTTCAATGGAGAATCGGTAGGCTAAGCAGGTGTATCGGAAACTGGCTCAGTGGGCAGGAGAGGTTCTTTAATTTTTTCGACTTTGCCATGCTGAGTATCTTCTTAAGCATCTTCCTGAGCAGTGGTCTCAGACTGAGAATCTGTTAGTCTTCATTGTTCTCGGAGTTGCCTCATTATTATGTCTTCAGTCTCTCTCCGGTCTTCATCTAGCAGCTGAGCCATCTGTGTTTAGAAATGGATGCGGAGAGTTTTCGTTACAACATCTTTTACAGCCTTGATCTCTTTCTCTTTTATGGCATTTGCATCCTCAAGCTGCTTCGCCAGGGTTTCTTTTTCTACCTCAGATGTTTCGACCTGTCTGCGCAATGTATTGGAGGTCTCGTCCAGCTCGCTACTTTGGAAGATAACTCTTTCAACCTATTCCAGTGCTTTCTTCTCTCCTTCTTCAGCTCTACGAGCCTCTTGATGAGTTGAATCTCGTTGTGCAATCACTGAGGAGAGTTTATCTTCGGTATTTTTTAATTCTGTTTGCATCTTCGCCAGTTCATGATTTAGTATCTTTGCCTCATCTGTCTTTGTCTTCTCCAGATCGAAGACCCTCTCCTTTAGTCCGATGGATGTATTTCTGATGTTATTTTAGTCTTCATACATCCCTGCAAGCATATTGCTCACCTAGAAGAGAAGAATGTTATTAGTATGGAGGTATGTAGGTCGACTACAAATGTGTATAAAGTACAATCCTTATCGTGGCAATAGCTCGGGTGGTAGCGCTGAACTTCCCCATGAAATGCATATTTCTCATTGTGGCGATGTCTTCAAGTAGCCTAATTGCGAGTAGTATGGACGTGGTTATAAAATCGTGATCCATCGCCGTGTGAGCAACGGTAAGATGTGTGTATCCATGTGGGAAGATGGGATTCCATTCTTCGACAGATTTTTCCGTTGTGGAGCAGAAGATGAAGCAACGTAGGGATCAGGAGTAGCAGCAGTAGTAGGAGTAAGCAAAGGGGTTGTAGTCGTGGTATTGGTAGTCTTCATTCTGGTAACCAGAGGTTGGTCATCTTCTAGTAAATCATCTGAGCCAAAAAGATTTTCGTCGCTATCTCTCTCGGGTGAAATAGAAGTTGTGGCAGCCCTCTCTTTTCCTTGTTGTTCTCGAAGCCTTTGGTCATATTCTGCTTCTCGTCTAACTCGTTTTGCTCTTAGTGTTTTGAGGGCTGTTTCTCTCTCTCTTATCGGCCTTCTTCTCTGTCGTGGTAAGGCGGGAAGGACAGGTTGATCGTGGAGCTCGTGGTGCTCTCTGTAGTAATGGCATACGTTCAGTCATTCTTTCTCTAACCCATTGTTTAGGTGCAGCAATATTAAACTCTTGAAGAGTGATATCCGCAGCAAATGCAGACTCAGGAGTTGGCAATGGCCTCCAAGTGATATATTCGTCCTCTTTCTCTTTGCGGATATCTTGTAGAGGTTGTTCTTCCATAGGCGTAAGTTCAGTGAATCGTGGTTTGGAGATTTCTGTGTAAAAGAAATTGTTATCAGTAGTGGCAGAAATGTATAAATGCAGTGGCAGGAGTAGAGCAAAGTTAGCAAAATGAGGAGAATTCGCTGGGAACAGGATAGGCGATCTCATTTCTCCCTGCACCAGAGATAATGAAGAGTAATTCTTTCCAATCCCTTTCTATGTCTGGGAGGTGTGTGACAATATCAGGGATCTTGGGTTTCTGACTCCAAGTAAAGTAGGTATTGTCTCCATCCTCGGGGGTCCCACGGCACTTTATAGCGTGACGGAAGTGGAAGACGTATCTAGCCTCTATATTATATCCATCTCTGTTGAACTTAATCATCAGAGACATGTACTTGTAAAATTTTGGGTGCATTTGTTCAGGGGCTATTTGGAGGACAGTAAAGACAGAATCAACAACGGGGTAAGCACCCAAGAAGTAAGGAGGAATTTTGTAGCGAATCCTATAGTGGTCGAGAGCATATTTGTATACAGGCTCTGGTTTTGGTTTGGGTTTGAGAGTAGTAGCGATTGCATCATAAGTGTAAGCACCCAATTTTTACACCACTGTCTAATCATGGTTAAAGCTCTCTAACCATGGTTACCCCTAGCTAAACCCTAGGTACACTCTAAACTCAACCCTAGTTCAAAAACCCATATCAAAACCTAGCCCTAGGTGACCCTAGCCGATGCCCTAGCCTAGCCCAAGAGCCCTTAGGGCTTAAACCCTAAGTCCATAGCCAATAGGGCATGTCCCCTAGTCTGAGCCCACAAGGCCCAAAAACCTTAAGGGTAAACCCCCCCACACTTGCCTGTGCATGGGCCTGGCCCAATTCAAAAAAAAATTTATTGGCAGTAGAAGGTCTACTGCCAATTAAAATTGGCCTACGTTCATAATGTCGGTAGACCTTCTACCGACACTCTGTGAGTTTCGAGTTTGCAATCTGTAGACGCCCTGCACACTCCACCCTCACCTCAACTCTCCATTCAACTCCTCTCATTCGACCTCTAGAGTATCCATACAGGTTCTCCCCCTTCTTCTTAATCCCTCCTAGGTCCCTAGTTGCATTCCCTATAAAACCAAGACTCCCCTACAGTGCATACGATCTGAAAATCCCCCTAGATGAAGCCCTGGCCGAAATCCTCTTCCTCAGCCTCCTCACCTCCTTGATCTTATTCCCAAGATTCCCTTGGACCTTCCTCAAGCTCCCCAACAGCTACAGTCCATCACCGGAACACCACCACCATTGTTGCAGACCTCCACCACCTTCGGTCGAGACAGAGTATCAAGGTAGGGCTTCTCCTACCCTCTTGTTTTGTTTATTGCATTGCTTGTGAGCCCCTGGTCATCTCCAGGAGACGTTTACATTTATCTTGTTGATGCTTAGTGGGTAAACCGAACCCACACAGGGTGTTCACCCACCTTTATCATAGGTGTGGTGAACCCCTACGGGTATAGCACCTTCCACAGAGCTTGCAGCCTCCACAGACCCTCTGGGGGTCCCTCAAATCATAAGGGAACCCCTGGACATCCCTGTGCATAGCTCCCATGAGCGAAATTCCGGTTTCAAGCAAAACCAGGAATGACGGTAATCTCAGTACCGCCATTCCTGACAGTCTCTGTTTGAGCTTCATTTGGCCTACTTAGGTGGTCCTTGGTCCATATCCAGGGCCCAAAGTGAATCCCTCTCATCCCCCTGGACCTCACCTGGTCCTTCATGGTCCTTGGGTTAAGCCGAACCATGGCAAAATTCAAAAATAACAACACTGTGCTTATTGACGGTTGACCTTCTACCGCCAATAAAAGTTTAGCCTGTTTTTATATTGGCGGTAGAACATTTACCGCCAATATGCACTATTTGTTACAGTGCCTTTGCAGCTTTGTGGGGCCCACTTCAGGCATCTCCTAGGGCCCACACCAGACTCAAAATGTTTCCAGGAGTCCCTTTTACACTCCCCTGATCTCAAATCACCTTGGGTTACATCTTAACCCTAATTAACAGAGGCAAAAACACAGGTTAAAAACACTGTTATACATGTCGATAATCCTATTACCGACATTAATTTTTTTTTGATTCTGGACTTTTGCAGGGGCCCAAGCCCGGTTAACATTTAACTGCGGTTAAGCACCCCTTAACTTCACAAATCTTGGGAAATTAATAAGAAAATCCTAAAAATCACTTGGATCATAAAACTGACTTTGGTCATCTCCCTAACCCAGGTTAGCAATCCTAACCACAATTAGAACCCTTTAACTTCGGTTAACAACCCTAATCATAGTTAATTTCGGTTTACGGCCTACCGGGCCTAAAAACCAAGTTTACCGGACTTATCTTCAGCCTACCGGGCCTCCCCTTAGCTTACCAGGCTACATCTCACATCTCCTTAACTGTGGTTAGTAATCCTAACCATAGTTAGTTCGGCCTAAACCCCGATTAGCAACCCTAACCTAGGCCGGACTTTGTCTTAGTCTACCGGACTACCCCCTAAGCCTACTGGGCTTGTATACCGTGCACTTGACCAACCTCGGTCAACCAAACCCTAGTCTACTAGACTAGTCCATGTTAGCTATCCCTGGTGCACACACACACGCCCCTAGCCTTGGCATAGGCTCACGTGTCAGAACTACGCTCGGTCTGATCTCACCTTGTGAGTACGTAGGCAACCCAACCTGGATTCAACCCCAATTAACTTTTCCTTTCTTGGATTAGTGTTAACTTAAACACTCCGGCATTCTAATCAAGATTAACTTTAGTTGGCTTAAACCTGGGGAGTACAGAACCGTTGTAAAACGGAAGCCTCGGGGTGCCTAACACCTTCCCCTGATTTAATTGAACCTCTTACCCTGATCTCACTCACAGACCAAGACCTTATCCAAACTCGAAGGATTTATCCCTTCTAAATGAATAGGTGGCGACTCTTAAGTGTAAAACTCTTTCACACCCGTGAGGGTATACAGGTAATCCATAACATTTCTTCCCTTTGTGAGTGAAGGAATTTTGCGCTCACAATGAGGAGTACTACCGAAGCAGCTGATTTCATCATCGCTATCAATTCTAACTATTTCAGCAGACATGGTACAAAAGCTAATGATAGAGTAAAAACAAGTGTATAGAGATAATCAGTAATGTGTCAAGTGTGTTAAGGTGCAGAAAATCAGTAAGGGACTAAAGAAAAACGAGTAACCAGTAGCTATGAATGAATGACAAATTAGAGCAAACGGCAGAGAAAGAAGTCTTACCAAAGCTGAATGCGGTGCTAAGCAAGGAGTTGCAAATCATTGAAATGTGCAAATCCGACAGAGTAATAGTGCAAAGTTGAGTAGAGAGCATGAGTTCTTCGCATCTCTATTTTTATAGGCGAATCCAGAGTGCAAAGACGAACATAACCTCAATCAAGACCATACACGTAGGCAAGTGCAGGGGTAAGATAGTCATTTCCATAAATATTAAATATAGTGTGTCAGACTAATCTTTCTTTATGACGAAATTAGCCTTCATCTCGGATGTACACATCAGCAGCAACAAGGGCATGATTGTCTTTTAAAGACAGAGTAACCGTCAGAGCAAATGAAACGTCTCGAGTTTCGCGCAAAAACAATGATGACAGTCTGCCATGCATTAATGATGTGTGATAGATTTGTGAACATATTACGGCCGGCACGGCGATACATTTTTGCGTATAATGCAAGCCAGAGATCAGTGACAACGGAGTATATACAACGAAGTAAAGAACAGAAATCAAAGAACGAAGAATGGAGTACAATCAATTTCTGTGACTCACAGTATTCTTCTCCTAAAATGCTGAGAGGTTTATGACGCTTTGAACTACGTTCAAAACATCATAAAGAGGCTAAGTATAAATGATAAAATTCGTAATTAATCTATGTTGTGACTACAATCATATTTTTGGTGTTATAACAGTAGATACGAGCTCGTATATGTTTTTGAGTACTTATTCGTTGTGCGTATGATAACGAACTCGTAGTTATCATGACAACGATATCGTCCTTGTTGTGGATGCTGAACCCGTGCTTTAATCGACAACGAGACCGACTATCAGGACCCAATCCTCATGGGGCGATTATTTGTCTCTGACGTTAGGTGAAAAACACTGTCCTAACATTTATTGCTAGTCACTTCAGATGGGTTTTCGACCCAAAACTAACTTAGAGATTGCAAGCTCCCGCATATAAACACTTAATGCTCTAGATATGTCTGACATATTTGGTAATGAGTGTAAAGCTAATGGCATGGTCATCCAAGCTATCGATAATCATCTATGGGCATCCTGAGCTTAATCTATAAATACCCATTGAGACTCAGTGCATAAGGATCATAGAATTATCGGAGGAAGAATAGATCTGTGCTCCTATATTCTAATATTTATCTAGAGATATCGAATAATTTCTAGCATATATCCATAAACTCAGTACATAACTTTCATAAAAGATTCTTTCCCTCAATGTTTTACTATTGATCATCTCCTACATGTACTAACTTTATCATTGGAGTCTATTTCATGGTGCACACTCGACTCCTTACTAACTTTATCATCGGAGTCTATTTCATGGTGCACACTCGACTCTTTTCTTTTCTTCTACGTTTTGTTCTCTACCTTTTATTAGCTACTGACAAATGACGAGTCCGAGAAATTTCTCCTTTACTAATGTTAGATGGTTGAACATAATGAATCTTAACTATAATTAATAGGAGTTACCAGTGTCACGTGTTTACCTGTGGGTGAAATTAAACTCTCAGAGTTCAATCACATTTGGCTCTCTTTGTTTTTGTCTTTGTCGCTCTTGCAGCAATATATTTTTTATCACCTTATTTGGCAATGAAACAGTTTTGTACTACCACACAACATTTTTTTTTTTCTTTTTCATTTTTTTTTCTCGTTTCTCATTTATTTACTCGGAAAATTTGAGGACATATCAACACGGTCTCACCTCATGGGACTAAGCAACGAGTCCAACCAAGAAGAGGAACATTGCTTCCCAAGAGCAAGCCTAGTGTGGCTGGGGAAATCATTGACGATATCTTAAATGTCATACCATAATGGTAGCGTAGATAAAGACAAATACTTTCTTTGATAATTAGAAGAGAAAATAACAGTAGAGCAGGTTAAAACATACGTGGACAGCTAAGACCCCATGAAAAACAAAACAGGCCCTTGGTGCTGGTGGGTCCGATCTGATATTTTGGACAGCGTATCCGTCCATTACCGGATTGCAGGATATTGCTCGTACAACTGATGCACGTGATTCCTCTCCTCTAGACTGTAAGTCACAGTCGTTGACGATAAAAACGACTCACACCGTATTATCATCTGTATGAATCTTCCTCATATAAATAAACTTTAAAAAACTCCATGACTGATAACCATGACCCCCCACAAGGCCACAGCAAATACTCAAATAGAACAAACAAACGGTCACTTTACGAACGAACCCACTCTCAAATCTCAATCGCCCTCGCTCTGTCTCGTCAATGACTTACTCCGCCGGTGTCTTCAGACACAGAAGGCGAGTCTGACACCGACTCAAATGATTCGTGCGATGGGGACACCTCCACGCCCCGTATCTCCTCGATCATCTTCACCACGTAACCCATCCTGGGCCGTTGGTCTGGCGCAGCCGTAGTGCAAGCCATTGCGATCTGTAGCAACCCCACCATTTCCTCCTCAATATCCTTGTACCTCATCAGCTCCAGATCGAACACCTCCGCCGTCCATTCCTCCCTAACAACCGACTGGACCCACCGTGGAAGATCCACAACCCCACCATACCCTCCTCCACTCTCCACTACTGACGGACACTTCCCTGTCAGCACCTCCAGCAGCAAAACCCCAAATGAATACACATCTGCCTTCTGCGACCATTTTCGACCGTCCATTGCTTCCGGAGCTCTGTAGCCATTCGATCTTGAAGCTGCGTTAGGAGATGCGAAAACGGAGAGACCAATGTCCGACACTCGCGCGTTTCCCGCCTTATCAAGGAGGATATTTGTCGACTTTATATTACCGTGTGCGAGTCTCGGTGACCCAGATAAGTGGTGTATAAAGGCAAGCCCACGCGCAGCTCCGGCTACGATCTTCAACCTCGTTGTCCAGTCCAGTGGAGTTCGACCGGGTCCTCTGTTACCTGCAGCACCAATATTACTGCCCGTTAAATCATATGTAACTACACAAATGCCACTAGCTCCAGTACTTGCAGTGCTCCTATTTTTTGGACAGTGGACCCGCTTTCTCCAATTACGGAGGACCCACATGGGGAGAGCCGTAGGAGCGTCAGACTTTTCGGAATTCGGGCCGGGCATTAGACCAACCACCAAAAAAGGCCCCAGCTGGTAAGCTCGATGGCAGTTTTGTAATTATAGAAAGAATAACTTTACCAAACTACCACATATAAACATTCGGTTGCCACTGTCTATCCAGACATTTAAACGAGGAGATGAGCTCCTCATGAGTAAAAAAAAAAAAAAATTATTCTAAAGACATTCGCATTAAAGTAGGTGATAGAACAGTCATTTTCCATGTTCTATGACACGTACGATAAATAGTTGTACTTTACCAAACGTGTATGGCACTCGCACAAAAGCGGTCCCATAATCCAAATATTAAATTCATGAGTAATATTTTTTTGTTTCCATCACCAATGTTCAGAAACCAACGCAAAGCCCAGTTCACGGAAACCAGCTATGGAATGAAACGGTAAACCACAATTCGAAATAAGAGGGTTTTTGGATTTAAACCTACCGTGGAGAAGCCAAAACAAGCTGCCGTTAGGCATGTAATCGTAGACCAGCAACTTCTCGTCTCGAGTATAATAATAAGCCTTCAAACTAACGACGTTAGAATGCCGTAACCGTCCCAAAACCTCCATTTGCTGTTCAAACTCCCGTTTCCCACCAATCTGAGCTTCCTTAAGCCGTTTAACGGCAACGACGTTACCGTCGTCCAAAATCGCCTTGTATGCTGTCCCAAAACCACCCTTCCCCAACATTTCTGCCGAAGCTCGAAGTAAGTCTTCCAGCTCAAACCGCTTCACACCTTCGAAGAAAACCATTCTTCCCCTCTCCAGAACTGCTTGTGGCGGATAAGGACTCGACGAGTAGACAATTTTTTCGCCTTCGTGCAACTGCGATCCTTTACCGTCTCGCATATTTCCCGCGTAATTTCTCCAGAAGTAGCAGAATAAAAGCAGTGAAACAAGAGCAAGAACCAAAATATCGCCGAGTATAATCGCTACCACGGCGAGTACACTTATCTTCCCGGTTCCACTGCGGCGAGTATGAGCCGTATTGGCCGGGGGTTTCTCCGGTATCGCGCTCGGAGACGATGCGACCACTGCAGGATTTTCTCCAGCGGGAATGACCGGCGAGGCAACGGCGCTGTCCGATCCAGGTCTGCTCGGGTCGCTCACAATCTTCTTGCAGCTTGGCAATGGCGAACCACACAAAACCGGATTTCGATCAAAAGCGGTTTCAGGGAAACCGGATAAGGTCTTCGGTATTGCTCCTGTAAGGCGGTTTCCGGAGACATTGAACTCCTGCAGATTCGGGAGATTCAAAGTCGGAATCGTGCCTGAAAAGCCGTTTTCTTCGAATCTGAGAGTGAGAATGTGTGTGAAACGGTTAACAGTCGCCGGAATCGGACCTGAAAGGTTGTTGAAAGCTAGATCGAGACGGTAAAGCCGAAAAAGCGACGGCAAGGACGTCGGAAACTCGCCAGAGAACTCATTATAGGAGAGGAAAAGCATCTTTAGTGCAGTGAGGTTAGAGAGATCTGGAATGGAACCTGAAAAGCGGTTTCGCTTGAGACTTAAAACGCGAAGCTGGTTCAGAGAGGTTAAGGCTTCGAAACTGCCATTGAGATCGAGTCCTTCGAGAACGAGACGAGAAACTCGATTTTGGAGACATGAAACGCCGTACCAGGTACAATGATCGGCGGTCTCGTTCCAGCTAGTGAGCTTGTTAGCTGTGTCTGAAACGTTTTTGAACGCCATTAATGCTTCGAAGTCCGGACCCGAAGAAGCTTGTACGAGAGAGAAGTGGAGAAGAGAGAGAAAGAGAACGAATTTTAGAAATTTGAGAGTGGTGTTCGCCATTGTTGCTCTGCAACTACAGTGGGCTCTGGAGCGGAAGAGTGGAATAGCTCCAAAGGGTCTTTAAAGTGGAGAAGAGTATAACTGTAATTTGAGCGAAAAGTTTGGGCTTTTCATTATTAACCTCAGGTTTTGTTACTTTTCCTAATAAAAAATTGGACAATGAATAACCCACCACGTATTTAACTGTGTATTCAAATACCTCCAGGGTCCCTTTCAACATCTTTTAACTATTTTTAAGTTTTAAAACATTAAGGTTAAAGTTTATGTTTTTTATTTTATTTTAAATTGCTTAATGTTAGTTTTTAAGAATTAGTGGATCTTAACCATGATTGATGGGCGTTAAAAAGGGCATGGACCAATGAGAATCTCACATTTTACTTATACATAGTAGACTGTAACAATAAGTTAAAATAGGGTTACTAAGTTCGTTACATGCCATAGCAAACTTGAACTGACTCGTGATTCGGTTTAGTTTGATTTGTAAAATTGAGCGAACTATATAGTGGTTTTAAAACAATTTTAGTTTGTCAAAAATTTTATTCAAATTCATTGATATTTTTCATTAGGTTCGACAAATTTATTCTTTGAGTTCACAATCTATTCATAGAAAGACATTTTCTTAAATTAGTTTTCACATAAGTATTGTTATTTGTTGTTTACATGTTTAACAAGATATATATTTTTACAATATAATATAAAATATATATTTTATTTCACATGCTTAAGTAGTGAACCAAACTAAAAAATCTAAACAAACCGAAAAATGAATTATCTCATCAAACCCCTAGTGAACCATGTTCACTCTAGAGTGGGGAGCTGCGAACCACGAACCCGGATTCGAACCGAGTGAACTAGGTAACATTGAGTTATACATTTCCCTCTTCCTTTTTTTTTAAAAAATTTAACGGAGGGTACCCAAACAGAGGCAAGGACTAGTCCCTTTAGGGATTCAGATCAAAGACCGTGATTGAATGCGGGAGAGCTCAATCACTCTAACAGGTGAACACGTGTCTATTTTACCTTATTAACAGTGGTTAAAATTTATTACCTCTTAAAGTTTTAACATTTTAATCTTAATTTTTTAAAAATAAAAATATTTAAAAAGTTCACCATAGGCTAAATTTTTTTAACCCTAAGGATAATTTTTTTAATATTTTTTTTCTAGAATCCAAAGTTAGATTGTTGAATCCCAAGTGTTAGTGAATCATAACCAAGGTTAATGTTGACTTGTGGATATAGTTGAACTCTCCTCACGTTCAATCGTAATTCGATGTGATTCGATCTCCATTTCAAGTGTCCGCATCAACTTACTCAAAATTTTCCGTTCGTGACATTTCTACATTTTTTTGTTAATAGGTAAGGTAATATTAAACACACACGATAAGACTTAAAGTAAACCACCAAGTTATCATCAGAGTAAACTCACACAGTTACTCCATAAAGGGCCTGTTGATGGAGCTGTACATTTCTACTTAGAATGGCCAAATACTCAGACATTCACTTATTGGAGGGGCAGAATTATGTTATTATCGTTTATTAAGAGAACAGTACCTGTCTTGAATCATTATTTTGTCAAATAATAAGGAGAGTGTATCAAGTATGAGAGTTTTTCTAATACAATCAAGTGATATAATGTTGTGAATGACTGATTCTCTTAAGGTAATAACTTTTTTTTAGAGTTAATATTTTTTCTAAAAGTTAATATTAGATTATTGAATCTATGAATTATTAAGTTTTAACTACCGTTAAAGAGTATTAAAATAAAATAAAAAACATATTGACCTGGAGGATGCAACGAAAATCCTTGGAGTCCCATGCAGGTACTCTGAACCACTAACGGTTGCGGGCGGGGCTAACAGTATTCGAACCAAGGCTATGGGAGAATTTTATTGATCTGAATACATTTATGCAATAGGCGATAGTACTGTAAAAATTTTCATACAATACGTGTATGCGACAGGGGCAGATTTTTTTGTACGGTAATAATAATGGAAGAAGCAATGCTTCGAAACTTCAACGCCATGGGCAAAGCCTGACTTGTCTTTCGCGAGGACGATTGTCCGTACGTATGTGATCTTCTGACACGCGTGGCTTGTCTCTTCACAGTGCAATAAATGACTTACGAGATTAAAGTAATGAATTAAATTATCATTTTCCTTAAACTAACCTCGAGAAACTAATCCGAGTAATTAAATATTTGGGAGAAAATACATTTACACCCCTTAAGGTTTGAAAAAAATACATATACACCCTCAGTTTAAAATAATAGCACTTGCACCGCCTCCGTTAGTTGACCATTAGTCAATTCATAAAAATAGTGATGTATGATGTCAATTGATTAAATGTACAAACTTTCAACTTTGTCCCTTTCAATTTTCAGAAAACACTATTCTTATTTCAGGACACTATTTATTTATTATTTAAAAATTTGGTTATCACCTATTAAGGTCGTCATGTGTTCCTTTTGATACCCTTTAACCGTGGTTAAGATTCATCCACCAATCCTTATTTATTTTTAAATATTAATTCATTTGAAATTTTTTAAAAAAAATTAGAGTTCTTTTAATATCAAAAACAGTTTTTTAATAGCACCCCATGAGGTTGTCACGTGTCCCTTTTGACACCCTTTAACCGTAGTTAAGATTCATCCACCCATCCTTGTTTATTTTTAAATATTTATTTTTTTGAAACTTAAAAAAAAAAATAGAGTTTTTGTAATATTAAAAACAGATTTTTAATATCACCCCTTGAGGTCGCCACGTGTTCCTTTTGACACCCCTTAACCGTGGTTAAGATTCACCTACCCAACCTTGCTTTTTTTTTAATATTAATTATTTTTTGAAAATTAAAAAAAATTAGAGTTTTTTTAATATTAAAAAAAGTTTTTTAATATCATCCCTCGAGGTCACCACGTGTCCCTTTTGACACCCCCTCAAGGGGTGATATTAAAAAACTCTTTTTAATGTTAAAAAAACTTTAAATTTTTTTTTTTTTTCAACAAATAATTAATATTTTAAAAACACAAGGATGGATTGGTGAATCTTAACCATAGTTAAGGGGTGTCAAAAGGGACACGTGACGACCTCAAGGGGTGCTATTAAAAAACTGTTTTTGATATTAAAAGAACTCTAATTTTTTTAAAAAATTTTCAAATGAATTAATATTTAAAAATAAACAAGGATAGGCGGGTGAATCTTAACCACGGTTAAGGGGTGTCAAAAGGGACACGTGGTGATCTCAAGGGATGATATTAAAAATCTATTTTTAATATTAAAAAAACTCTGATTATTTTTTTAATTTTCAAAAAGAATTAATATTTAAAAGTAAACAATGATGGGTGAGTGAATCTTAACCACGGTTAAAGAGTGTCAAAAGGGACACGTGGCAATCTCAGTAGATGATAGACAGATTTTTAAATAATAAATAAATAGTATGAATAGTATTTTCTGAAAATTGAAGTGGCAATATTGGAAGCTTACACATTTAATCACATGACATCGTCATACACCACTATTTCTGTGAGTTAACTAAGGGTCAACTTATGAAGGGTGTAAGTGCCGTTATTTTAAAAAGTAAGGTGATCTAAAATATTATTTAAAAACTATGGGGGTGTGTGTATTTTCGTGAAACTTAGGGGGTGTAAATGTATTTTCCCCAAATATTTGAGTGCCCCAGCAAAAGAGCCTTTCTTTTTGAATCAATACTTTACCCTTCAACGTGAAATCTGCGTTGTTTAAGAAGCTAATGTAGATTTACTTTTGGAGAGGGTGGTTTTTGTAATTTGAGCACAAAAAGAGGCAAGTCTTGGCTGCAGCACGAATAAAGCGTCTGATCTCCGTTTCTTGAAGTTCTCCTTTTCTTTCTTAAATCAGTCGTAGACTCGTAGCCTTAATAGTCCAGGTATCTTGTACGTTTTGAAACTCGTGATCCTAGAATACATGTTGGGTAGACCGTAAGGACTAAGGAGCGTGTACAAATTCATAAAGAGCAAAGCCTTGGATTCTCCCGCAGATGCTAGAAAGGGTCTCGGGCAAGCATAATGACATGTGGTCGGAGCAAGTTATTTTATTGTTGTTTAATTTTGATTTCTCCACACAATATGCAACATATAGCAATAAAATAGTGAGAAAAAATAGGAGAGATATCAAGTGGGGAGAAATCAAAATCATAGGGAGAAAATTATATGACTTCTCCATTTTTTTTATGCCACATGTCGCATAATGTGTGTAGCTCGAGACCATTTTTCTGATATTTGTTAGGGAGAATCCGATACCAAAGAGCAATAGTCCCCTCGTCGGTAGAGGAGGGGACTATTCCTTCTCGCTCTCACATAACTGACCCTTCAACTCCCATTAACTTGGGTTAGTTTTTTTTTACTTTTTAGTTAATTTTTTTGTGTTATTTTCTAAAAATCAAGGATAGATGAGTAAATTTTAAGGGTGGATAAATCTTAACCATAGTTAAATAGGGTTAGAAGGGAAACACATTACAAGAAAATAGGAGCTGAGACGCTCCTCCTCGCGTCACCGACCGAGGAGGTGATTATTTTCCTTTCATAAAAGGTAAGGAACATGTACAATTTCATAAAAGCATAGGTGACCTAATATCCCGTGGCGTCTACAAAATATAAAACATGAAAATTTGGATGGATGGTTGTGTTAATTCAAAAATTCGACCAAAATTTAGTAGAAATTTTTTTTAAAATAATAAATTTTTTAAATATTTATTATGTATATATAAAAGAGAGATTATATTGTTTTATTTTAAATTTCTAATACTCAATTAAAAAAATTGTCTAAAATGTAGGGAAATCAGCCTCTTTTTATTCTTCTCTTATGTGAAATGTGATTACATAGATGGTAAACCCATATGTTTGGTTGCTGAGAAAATAGATAAAAACATAGAAAGTAAAAGAAAATTTTAGATTTCTAATATAATTTTTAATTGTGTTTTGTCTATTTTTCTTTTCTTTTTCATGTTTTTACTTTTTTTTTCAACAACCAAACATACGGATAGGGAATGTCTTTTTTGTTTCTTTTTTTAAAACTTTATCGGGGTTTTAAAAAGAATCCCAAAATAAGGATTGGTTTGATTCACTGGATTTGTTACACTTACGGAAATTTTAATTGAGTCGGCTTGAAATTCATTTGATTTGAATTGGCTCAATTAAACTGTGATTCAACTCGACAATTATTAAAATGAGATCGAATCACAGCCAATCGTGGTTGAATTTAGGGAGTGTTCAATCGCACCCCATGTTAACACGTGTCCTTTTTATTCTCTATTAATTATGGTTAAAAAAATTTAACTCTTAGAATTTAATAATCTAACCTTAATTTTGAGAAAAAAAATTAAAATTAGGATTAAGAAATTTTAGATCCTTGGTTTGAGGGTCCAATTAATTTGAATTATTAGGTGGTGGAGACGTGGAGTTATCAATTGAATTATTAGGTAGTGGAGTTATCTAACAAGGCAAAATCAGATGATATCGTTAGTTATTTTTTCAAGACAATTCTACTATTAGGTACTCAATTAATATTGAACAACATACGGTAATGAAAAATATTAACTAATGCAAGGTCGTCTGGTGGTGATATCTGGTTTAAGCCAGGGTCACGAGACTCACGGCACCTTTACCATATTAGGGAAGTGATTAAGTAATTGGGATCCAAATACTGAAAACGAAGTTAGCTTCGGATACATTCTTCCGCCTATTAATATTGCATTAACTTTAAGAGGATAACTTTATCTTTTCCCCGTCTCCAATGTGAAATTTTTTTTTTTTTTGGGGTGAACATGAGACAGATTCCAAACTCTTCCCAATACAGGAAAAAGTCAAAAAAAAAAAAAAGGGAAAAAAGCAATGATGTTTGACTTGGTAACTTATCTGGACGTAAGCCGCACCAAACTTTAAAATATTCGGGGACATTCAGACTGGAGCGGACCCGTTATGGCTTGGATACGGTACATCCTTGAATATGATGATCTATATGCCAGTCGGAACAAGGCTGGATCTAGGGCTGTCATTGGATCGGGCTAGGGACTGTCCAAGTCGAGCTCTCACCCGTAAGGGTTATTGCAAGCCTTGAATTGGGTAGGCACAAGACCTACCCTCTGTTGACATGAGTTTTTTGCTCCAATTTTGGGTAGGGGGATCGATCACCCAAGTGGGGGATCCATCGCCTCAATGGGGGATCGGTCGCTCAAACAGTGTTTTTGTACCGGAAAAGTCTCAATTCCAGTTTTAGAGAATTTCATGTTTTGAGAAACTCCTATATTGATAGGAATTCCTTTCCTATTTATTTGTGGTCTCTTTTGGGCAATAAAAAGAGGCTTGAGGTTAGGGTTTGTAAGTCAAGAAGTCAAGTAAGATTGTCATAGCAAGGTTTCGGGTTGAGGGAACAAGAAGGTTTTTTGTGAGAGAAAGCATTGTGGGCTTTCCTTGGGGTTTGATCTTCTTGTGAGTTCTTCTCTTTTGTATTCTTCTTTTGAATTAGTGAAGATTTTGGTGTGCTGTGACTAAGGACGGAGGCATTGTAGCGCCTCGAAACTTTCCGTACCTAATGAACAGTGTTTTAGCCAATTGACCTTCCACGCAGACCAATTAATAAATAGAGAAGAATTTGGAAATTCTAAAATGCCAGAAATGTTTCTTTTCGAATGACGAATCCAATGCAAGTTGAATCGTCAAAATCCAACGAACGAGTCAAAAGTTATGGCCGCAATACCAAAGTGGAGAAAAATGAGAGAAAACAACAAAATCTGGGAAGTGCGATCGATCGCAAGATATGTGCGATCGATCGCATGCAAGCGAAATTGACCTCAAACATTTTGAACCATATGCAATAGATGGGATGTCAATTGCGACAGATCGCAATGATCTGCGATCGATCGCAAGAGTGTGCGATCGATCGCATGCAGGAGAAAATCAGACCAAAACTCTCGGGTTCATGTGCGACAGATCGCATCAATGTGCGATCGATTGCACTGACCCGCGATCGATCGCACGCGGTAACTGATGCCAAAATTGAGGGTTTTAAACCCTTGATCTATTGAGGGGTCCTCATTTTGGGGATTTTCTAAACCTAGAGGAGAGAAAGAAGAAGAGATATTTGGGGAAAAACTTCCAAGGAAGTTGGATTGAGATCAAGTGGAGCCCAAATCAAGGTGGATCATCCTCACCTAGCAAGGATTTCTCCATCTTCAAGTGGTATCCTTCCTCAAGCAAGGAAATTCCAAAACAAGGGTTTCCATTAAGATTAAGCTTTGATCTCAGAGGTTAGTACACCATTACTAACTAGCTTAGTAATGACTAGGTTTTTCCTTTGAATATGATGATTTTATCTTATTATTCTCCTTTCTTGATATATACAAATTTTCTTAACCATAAACAAGACAAATGGATAAATGTGTGGGGATGTGTGAATGGATGGTGGATGTGGCAATTGGATGCCGTGTGGTATGATGTATGTGTGATGGATAAATGGTGGAAGGGCATTTCATATATAATAAATGCACCCATGTGTTGATGAAATATATGCACTAAGAATTTGAATAAATGACCATGAATGTGATGCTCACCAAATGTTTGATAAAATGCCTAAATGAAGATTAAAAGATTTAATGAAAGATATGAAAGTAGGATGTGTGTAAGTTTCCCCTAAGATGATAAATTGATCAAATACCCTATATGCTTGCCTAAATTCCTTACTCATGATCGTATTGAGAATTGAAATGTTATGCTACATCCTTGAATGTACATATTACGAATTGCCACAAATGTTACACACACGCTCATATGCATGCATGAATCGATTAAAAAAAGTATATGTACCCAAGAAACGACAAGAACAAGAGTTGTGATTCACGATACGCACGATAAAGTCGGACATCGGGCCGGTCAAGGGTAGGGCATATCCCTAGGATATGTCATATCTGGTTCACAAGTAAAACAAGCATGAATGATAAAGCTGAACATCGAGCCGATCAAGGGTATGACATATCACAAGATATTTCATACTTGGCTCACAAGAAGACAAGAAAACAAGACAAGGAGGTTAGTGTACCCTTTTATATATATATATATATATATTTCGTTGAGAATTTACATCCCCGGCTCACAAGTCATTTCAAGGGTACTAACCTCTGACTCATAAGTATACAAACAAGTCAAGTCAAGAACATGTCAAGAATATGACAAGAACAAGCAAGACAAGTGATTCCAAATAAGACAAGACAAACATGTGTGACTCTCACGAACAATACCAAGATAAGAAACAAGTTTTCAAACATAACGAGCAAATTTTGAAAGAAACACGAAAAGACTATTTTCAAGTATAAGACATGATTCTAAGTACAAGCTTTATTAGAGTTTTTCGCATTCATTCAAGCATGTCAAGATTACCATATTGCTTTACTTTCAATGCTATTGTCATATGCTGCTATTATTAGTTTTAAATTGATGTGATGAACTATATCTTATTGCATTGTGTGATTGTTACTGCTATTGTTAGCTAGTAGCTGGTATTCGCTGAGTATTTCATATTCAGCCGTACTTTTATGTCGACAAGTACCGAGGAATCTCTCAACCCTGAGCCTTGCGTTGAGGAAGAATATGTTGGGGAGAGAGAGCCTCCGATCCCGATACAGTCGCAGGAGGATAGGGACCGCGACGTTTGGCCTTACTTAGATTACTGTTGAGCATAGTGGGCTCAATAGTTCTTTTTTTTTGTATTTTGATAGGTGGGCATGTCCACCTTTAACTTGATATGTCATATACATATTCACTTGGAGTACAGACCACCTTATATAGAAAAGAAAAAGTTAGTTCACACTTCCGCACTCATGTTTAGCTTCCGCACTCTGATTATTGTGGTTATTATATCATGTTAGCCTTGTTCATTACAGGATGGTTTGTCAGGTACGAATAGTCACCTCTAAAGTATCCCTTAACTCCTAGGGGGTATTTTGAGGCACGACAGACATTTAGGCCGAACTACATAAATCTTGTTTTGTGGTGTATTTTCTTTGTTGCTATATTTATTTTTCATTGTCCTTGATTCTATCTTAAGGGTTTTCTGCACAACAAACTGATATCAAAGCTATTGGTTTAGAATGATGACAAAAACTTCGAGTTCCAGATTCGAAGTGGAGAAATTCGATGGAAGTAAAAACCTCGGGTTATGACAAATAAAGGTTCGTGACTTATTGATCTAACAAGACTTGCACAAAGCATTAAAGGGGAAGGATAAAAGGTCTGAAAATCTGAAGGTGGAAGATTGGGAGGACTTCGATTTGAAGGCGACGAGTGTGATTCGTATATGCTTAGAAGATGAAGTACTATACAACATTCTTAAAGAAAAGATGACTTCAGTATTTTGGTTGAAATTAGAGAGCATCTACATGATAAAAACGCTCACTAACCGGTTATACTTGAAGCAAAAGTTGTTTACACTCAAGATAGTAGAAGGTACGAAAATTTCCGATCATCTTAGTGAATTTAATAAGATGACTGCTGAATTAACAAGCATTGATGTGAAACTTGATGAAGAGGACAAAGCCCTACTTCTTGTTACTTTCCTACCTCCTTCACCTGAACACCTCCGTACTACGTTGCTCTACGTAAAGGATGATATCAATTTGAAAGATATTATTACTGCACTTCTCTCTAATGAGTTGTTGAGAAAGAGTGCACTAAATAGTGAAAGTTATGAGCAGTCTTTACTAAGAGATGAGATGATAAAGGGTAACAGATCTAGAAAATGGTTCAAATCATACAAGAATATTGAATCATATTACTGCCATAAGAAATGACATATAGCTAGATATTGTCGGTTAAAGAAGAGTGAGGAGAAGGAGGAAAAAAGAAAATCCTCTAATACAACCAATGTGGTTAATGAAGATTCTAAGGATCCGGACGATGATCTCATGATCCTTTCGGTTAGTACAACTAACGGTTGGTCTAAGGATAAGTGGATTCTTGATTTTGGTTGTTCCCATCATGTATGTCCAAATAGAGATTGATTTGCTACTTACAACAAGGTTGAAGGTGGCACGGTCTTAATGAGTAATAATACACCCTGCAAGATTCTTGGGATAGGGACAATCAAATAAGAATGCGCAATGGTGTAGCGAGAACATTGACAGGAATGATACATGTCCCAGATCTGAAGAAAAATCTGATTTCTTTGAGCGCTTTTGGACTCCTAGGGGTGTAGATTCTATGCACAAGGTGGAGTGCTAAAAGTTCGAAAGGGAGCCTCAATTGTAATGACAGGTAGAAGAAACAGGAACTTGTATGTGTTGTAAGAAAACACAGTTTTTGGTAGAGCATCTAAGGTGAAGAAAACTCCTATTCCTAATTCTAGCTTGACAAAGGAGGCGCGAGTTTTGGCAAACAATGAGGGTTTGCAGTTGAAGATGAATGCGGTTGAATATATGACATTCAATTTTGATGATGATTTGTAGGTGGAGTGAGGGACTCCATATTTTTCGCAATAGGGGGAAAGAATTTGGGTGGAGAAGTCTAAAAGATTGTTTAGACTTACTCCAAGTTTGGCGAGGTGGAGCCTTACATTCGGTTTGGATTATGTTGGTGAAAGCGAGATGGCACATCAAAGGGTGTTCGCTGGATTCTCGCCAATGTGGAGATTTGTGAGTTTTTGGCTCGAATTTTGGGCAGGGGGATCAATCGCCCAAATGGTGTTTTTGTTCCAGGAAAGTCTCAATTCCAGTTTTAGAGAGTTTCATGTTTTTGGAAACTCGTATATTGATAGGGATTCCATTTCCTCTTTGTTTAGGGTCTCTTTTGGGTTATAAAAGAGGCTTGGGGTTAGGGTTTGTAAGTCAAAAAGTCAAGTAAGATTGTTATACCTAGGGTTTGGGTTGAGAGAACAAGAAAGTTTTTGTGAGCGAGAGCATTGTGGGCTTTTCTTGGGGTTTGATCTTCTTGTGGGTTCTTCTCTTTTGTATTCTTCTCTTAGATTAGTGAAGATTTTGGTGTGCTGTGATCGTAGACGTAGGCATTTAGGCCAAACCACGTAAATCTTTCATTGTGGTGTGTTTTCTTTTTTGCTATATTTATTTTTCCATTGTCGTTGATTCTATCTTAAGGGGTTTCCGCACAACAGAGGTGTGACTCAAACTTTCAAAAAAGAGGGCTGACTAGGGCAAGTTGGTCGACCGGATTGCAAACTGGTCGATCGTGCTCAGAAGAAGTTCACTAGGTCGCATCTCTAGTAGCCAAAACGGTCGATCGGATCCCAAGATTGGTTGACTGGTTTTCACAAAATAGGCATGTTTAGCCCCATTTGGCAAGTTGCGTGAATTAGGTCACTCTAATTTTTTAGGACTCTAAAGTGGGCTTATAAATATGTGTTTATACTTTATAGGTCTAGGCCTCCAGGGTTTCAGTGTGGAGATAATAGAATGTAATTAAGCACTCTAAAACTTGGAGAGACGTTAAAAAAATGCTTAGGAAATGAGATAGAGATTCTTCTTTGAATTCTTTGAGACAGTGTACAAAGGTCTCTGGGTCTGAATTGAGAATTAATCTGATAGGAGAGAGTGTTTGTATTGATTTTTTGAGGTTTCTCGGAAAGGGAAGAAGTAATCGGATCTTTGGACTATGATTGTAGGCATGTTATTTGCCGAATCACGTAAATCTTCTTGTATTCTCTTTATTATTTTTCTTCATGTGTGTGTTTGTTTACTTTTCCGTTTGATCGGTTCTGTTATTAATCCCCAACACCCTCATTGATCAAGGTCAGGTTGGGCATGAGCTAATTAAAAAGAAGATAAAAAAATTTCCATGACAAAAGGACTGATAGTATGCTAACGGATAAACCGTAAGAATATTCCAGCTAATAGACTGACGAAAGTCAAGTATGGCTCAAAAGGCATTTCGTCTTTGAATCAAAGCAAAAGAAAAAAGCACTCAAATAGAGAATATTCATGAAAAGAGTATAAGAGCTTTACCTTTGAAGCAATTAGTGTACTTAACATTCAAACTGAACTAGCGTAATCAATCATACAAAAATCACCATCCTTGTTAGTCCAAGTTATCTCTTTTATTGATCTATTAGCATCGCAAAGTTGTCTACAACAACTAGGGGCGTCAACGGGTCAGGCTTGGGCCAGCCCAGTTGCGGTCCATTTTAAATGCAGGCTCAAAGGTAGGCCCAAGCCCTCCCAATTAATCGGGCTTGGCCGGGTTCACGCCTCTGCGGGATAATTTTGAACAGGCTTTATATGGGCTTGGGTGGGGCTACAAGTTCTTATGAATGGGCCATTTATAATCCATCCTTGTACGGGCTTGGGCGACAAGAATATTTTTTTTATTTAGATACTTGATGTTTTCTGTTAACGGGAAACTCCTTTTGAATACTAGAATATACTTTTTTTTTTTTTTTGTGAGACTAGAATAGACCCTACACATATGTAGAGTTTGGAGAAGATTTCTTCCACATTGACACATGCTGATCCTCTTTAAACACTAATTTCCATTGAGAACCTTTGGATTTTAGTGGAATTAGTAGTACTATGTGATCAGTGTGATAGCACTCTTGCTCCAGGAGTCTGGCACATGTTGAGTCTGTGTTTGGGATTAAAACCAAACCCTATAAAAATGAAAGAGTTTTTTTTTTGTGACGAGTGTGTCCGTGCTATAAGGTTTTCCTATAAGGGATTGGTCTAGCAATGCTCATTGTCCAAATCCAGATAGTTGTACTCCAAATTACAGTTGTAGTTGTAGCCAAACATGTGGCTTTGTGTGTTATTAAGGAATTAGGGTTTTAGGAAGGAATTAGTATCCTTGATGGGTTAGGAAACTAACTACCCCTATATAAGGAATATTAAGGCTAATGGTCCCAGCTTTATCTCCAGAAAAGCCCTGCAGAAGTAGCATCTTCCCTATCAAGAGACTTGGAGACCAAGAGTTGAAGACCATATAATCCATTATTGTTTATCAACCGGATTATTTTACAGCAACCACATTCATCAATGACAGGATCAGGTACGCACATCATCTTATTATGATTCTAGTTTTATGGCTGTAAATTCTGTTCCCTGCAGTTTGAAGACTACAGGAAAGTTAACATGTGGTATTAGAGCCTGAGTTGCTCAGCCATACTCTAGAATTATTTTTCATAATTATTTAGTGTGGATGTGTGTTTTTCTGGCGAGGATTCATCACCAGCGAGCCACTGGCCGATCAATGAATGTGAGAATAGTTAAGATGACTATTTGTTTCAATATTGATTAAAAGGTTTCGGTATATAACCGAAGTAAGTAAAAGAAATAATAATAAATAAATAAAACCGGACCGCGCATAATTGCGCTAAACCACGTCGAACAGCGTCGGACCACGCCGAACCGGTTTACGGTCAGCGTAGATCTGCAGGCCGCGTCCTGTACGTCACGCGCGCGCGTCTTCTGCGCATGAGTGCACATGGCAATCCGTCTAACTCCAGAATTTTCATCCCGCGTGTGTCGGTGTGTCCGACAAGTTTCCGGAGCATGTCCTATCTCCCTAGGCATGTTTTTTTTTTATGTAGAACCCAATTCCAAATTTATTTTGAATTTTTGATGGCTCCAGAGGGGTTTCATCTTTGATAAAGTGACCCTAAAATGGGACAAAAACATTTTATGGTACTCCTATTGGGTTCTTTGTATTGAATAAACATGAAATTAAGTTTCTGGGTATTTTTAAATGACACTTCAGATTTTATAATTAATATATAATAGTAGAAAGTTGTTATTTATTAACTCTAACACTTTTTCGACATGAATCTCAAACAAATGATGCATTTTTAATTGTTTAAATTTTTATTTATTGATATATTTGTGGCGGGTGGGTTAGAGGCCAAAAGGCATGTGTAGTTCTGTGGGTGCCCATTATTATTAGTGTAATATCATGATATATAGAAATATATAAATAGATATGTATGTTATTATATATTTTATTTAATTCCTTGGGGTATGGAATTCTCGGCACCTTCCTATTCGGAACCAACCAAATTGAAATGGTCATGTTAGTCACCAAAGTGGCATCGATCAGGAAGATTTGGGTGGCGTTCGAATGTATGCATGTTGTATGAAAAATTAATTCATGTTTGATTTCAAGGGAGTGTCATCCGGATTTGCGTTTTAATTGTTTAGAGAGGGTAATCAAGCCCAAAGGTGGATCATCATTTTGTGCAATTTAAATGGAGCAGGGAAGTCGGTGTGAACATGTGAATTAGAGGGGTTTAGGCCCAAAGGCTTAAAGTTCTCAAAATTTACAATATTCATTATCAGCTTGCCTTATGGTGAAAATAGTTCACCTAAGGAGAAAAGCCTACTACATGTTATGTTCTCAGCCCAAAGGAGGGAGTGTAATGATGTATTGGTTGTCTCACCAGAGATGGTCCTAGTGTTTTAATAACCATTTTGGATAGTCTGACTAATACCCCACTAGTCAAATGATTTTTTGCATCTTTTAAACATGATATCAGGTTGTTGTTTTGTCTCATGCATAAAGTTATTCAGATGCAATTAATTAAGTCAGCATATTGTTTTATTTCCAACAATAAATCCTTCTGCAGTTACTGGATATCTGTTAGGGATTGAACCCCTAAATAGGTCTAAACACATAGATGTAAAGTATCTTGTTGTGAGAAAGAGGGTTAGGGAACATGAAGTGTTTGTTGAGCACATTAGTACTAAACTAATGATTGTTGGCTGATCTATTAACCAAAGGACTGACTCATAAGGTGTTTCTAGAGCACGTTTTAAACATGAGACTTGTGGATAGTTTTGAGTCACTTGGTTAGTGGGATTCTATTTATTAGCACTTTATTTACAGACAGCTTCTCTTGCTACAGTTGTTTATTTGCCTTTTCTTTAGTTATTATTAACTAATAAAGTGATGCATTCATTTTTATCTACATTTCCATTTTGTGTTGAATGATGTTTAATTGGTAGATTAATAAAGGGACTAAGGCAAATATAAAGGATCATATTTGGGATGTGTTAGTTCACACATCATAAGGTATAATGCAAGAGACCATGGAGAATGTGAGCACTAGTATGGCGACCATGGAATGACACAATGCCACAGTGTAGGTATAGTGACCTCCATGATCCGATATTAGTAGTTTCATTTGTCTAGGTTTTGTTAATCACATATATAAAGATTGGCTTAACTATTTGGAGTATGTTTTTTTAAAGTGCGGTCACACGTCTGTCGTTTTTCAAAAATTAAGTTTTCTAATCCGCGAGAGTCATTTTAAAAGAATTTTCTGCATAAGTAAAATGTTTGCTCTTTTTAATGACCATTGCAGACCAAGTGGGAGAATGTAAGGTTTTCCTATAAGGGTGTGGTCTAACAATGCTCATTGTCCAAACCCGGATAGTTGTATTCCAAATTACGGTTGTAGTTGTAGCCAAACATGTGGCTTTGTGCATTATTAAGGAATTAGGGTTTTAGGAGGGAATTAGAATCCTTGATGGGTTAGGAAACTAACTACCCCTATATAAGGAATATTAAGGCTAATGGTCCCAGCTCCATCTCCAGAAAAGGCCTGCAGAACTAGCATCTTTCCCATCAAGAGACTTGGAGACCAGGAGTTGAAGATTATACAAGCCATTATTGTTTATCGGCCAGATTATTTTACAGCAACCACATTCATCAATAGCGGGATCAGGTACGCACATCATCTTCTTATGATTCTAGTTTTATGGCTATAAGATTATGTTCCCTGTAGATTGAAGGCTACAAGAAAGTTAACACGTGCTTCTTAGAGCACCCGACTAATCCCCTGGGCACGTGCAGACCCCCCAACTACACACCAAGTAAGTATGGATAAATCCCCAAGGGTGGCCAACAAGGGGAAGGGGAAGGGGATCTCTCTATTACCAAGATCTCCATTTCCACAAGCATGGTCTTGGCCAACACACTAACCCCTGTTGGTCAAAGAAGATATATAAATAAATAAATAATGAAATTTTGAGTTAAAACCCTTAATCAAACTTGTCTCACAGTGGATCTGTAACTAATGAATGTGTTAGTTTCTGGCCTCATTTTTGTTAGCGTAACTAAGAGCTCAAGCAAAATAGTTATAAGAAATTAAACCCCATTTCATTTTGACCGAGTTCATATCAAGCTTATTTTGGGGGTATATTAGTATTTTAATAAAAATAATATAATTAATTTATATTTTATTAAACCGACTGGGCCGGCCTTGCCTGATTAGAATCCTACCATTGTGCCCAATGAATGTCTAGCTCTAGGCCCAAGCTTGGTCCAATTATTAAACAGGCCAGCCCAGGCAGATTATTAAACGGGCTTCATAAAAAAACTTGAGTCGGGCTTTAACGGGATCAGGCCAGGTTGGGTTGCGGGCCAGCCCGGTGCATTGACACCCCTAAGAACAACTATACCATTCAAATCTCTATCCCTTTTATCATAATCCCATAAAATCTTTCATAGATTAATGTCTCTACATTCTCTCTCTATCCCTCTTATCCCAATCCCCTAAAATTCCTCATTCTCTCTCTATCACTCAAATCAAAATTCTCTAAAATCACTCTCCTTTTTAGAGGTGTCACATCAGCACGTATAGAATTTCAAGGATTAGAGTTTGAATATCAAAGAGGAGAGTTTCATTTCTTTATATTATAATTCTAGTAGAGACCCCGTACAATGCACGGGTAATAATTTAAGAATATCTAAAATTAAATAATATTATTTAATTATTTAAATATTAAGTAATATATTTTAAGAATATTTATTAAATTTATTTTTAATAAGATAATCTTATTTGAAAGACATTATTATTTGTATTGATTGACTAATTTATAATAATAATTCATTATTATTTTAATAATACTTAATAGAAAATCATAAGTCTTTTAATATTAAACTTAAATCAATACACCCAAGAGTTGGAGATAAGAGATGACTTTACAATAATGGAGATAGAGAGGGCTCTAAGATGAGATAGTGAGTCTCAAGACTCTCAACCTTACTTTCAAGAGTTGGAGATAAGAGAAGACTCTACAATAGTGGAGATAGAGAGGGCTTTAGGATGAGATAATCGGTCCCAAACCTGAACGGTGATAGTTAAAGATAAAATTCATGTGTCATCTTGAAAATAGAATTTTTAAGATTGAAGGAATGTGAGTTTGGAGAGCTAAGGGAGAAAGTCTTATTTCTTTATAGTATAAACTAGCAAACACCCCGTGCAATGCACAGAAATATATCTATACACAGATAGATTTTGTTGGACTAAAAATGACAGAAAAAATATATCAAAAACCTTAATAAAAAAAAGAAATTATTAATAAATTCTTGATAGAATACGAAAGGTAAACAAAAAATAGTTGTAACATATATTTTTAAAAAAATTGTAAAATTAAAAAATACAAAAAAAAAAAATATCTCATATAAAACCAACCCAAATCAAATGAACTTATAAGAACTTGCGTAATTAACATCATCAACAGTAGATGCATTACAGTAAACCTTTTTTTTTTTTTTGATATTTGAACTAACCAAACACACTCAACACACACCCACAAGACACATACACAAGCCCTACAATCTCAACTTCAAGCCTATAACCACTCACACCCCTCAAAAAAGAGGGGTGAGGTGGGAGTACTTGAAGGAGAAGGCCCCTACAGTCGTTAAACGAGGTGGGATAAATGGGCTAACAGCTCGTAAGAGAGCAACACACACCACACTGTTTAAGTACAACTGAAATCATCAAAAGTACAAACATAGAAATACCTAATTATTGATCATCCCAAATCATGAAACGAAGCACGACTTTGAAATATACTATATAAGCAGAATTCAGCAAAGTTACATGTGATCTTTATGTTCCAACAGAAGAGCGAGCGAGATCGTTACCTTCGAAGTTATCGGCAGAGGCATTAGAGGAATAATAGATAGCATTGTTCTCTGGCATCAGATGAGAAAGAGTAGATAGCACTGTTATCTCGCATCGGATGACAAACAAAACCCCAAACCAAAGATACGTGAGTGAGTGAGTGGGAGAGAGAGAGAGAGAGAGAGAGAGAGAGAGAGGTGGCCGGTGAGAATGAGAGAATAGCCATCTGTTTTATTCAAAATTCTTCAGCATCCTTCGGCTTCTCCAACAACTTTCCATGTCTATAACTTCTCTCTTTCCTTGACCCTCATGTGCACTCTCTCTCTGCACCAGCATTGAGACTCTATCCAAAACCTTCGCCATCTTAAGAAATTTTGAGTTTTGTGCTTTCTGTTTCGATTGCTAATCATCCTCAAATTCAATTGTACGTGTGTTCAGACCCTAATGATTCAGAGTAGGCTAACCACCAAAGTTGCCATTGCATATTCCCTCTTGATCATAATCATACAGTTTTCCATTGGAAAAACACCAACTGAAATCAATCAATCCTCAAACCTCCATTCGGAAATGGAATTCTAGGGAGAGAAGTTGTAACGGGTAAAATTCGTAAAACCAACTCAGCGTTGTAGGACGAGCTCGTTTTTGTCCTTTTGTTCACGAAAGTGACACGTGGATACGAGTTGGGGTCACGTGCTTAAAATATAAGGGTCACACGTTGTCTGATACACGACGATCTCGTTGTGCGCCTTACGACGTCTTCGTTCTCATGCAGAACTACGTTTCCGTTGTGGCTTTGACAACGTGCTCGTTGTCTAAAGCACAACGTGAACGTTGTGCTCATGACAACGGCGATATCGTTACGCGAACAACGAGTCCGTTGTCTTACCGACAACGATGTCGTGCTGTATTTTAAGACATCTACGCCGTAACCGAGCTTGAGTCAACAACGAGACCGACTCGTAGGAGGAAGTGATCAGGAGGCGATCCATAATTCCGACAAGCGTGTCGAACCCGCCGTTTCGTGCCGAAAGCACTGTCTTGGCATTTAATGCTGGTCATTTCTGCGTACCGTTCGATCCCGTCCGATTGGACTTATAGGAGGCTCTCATGTGTAATGCAACCAGCGGCAGTTATGTCTAAAATATTTGGTAATGAGTGCAAAGACACGTGGTATGGACACCTATGGCCATCCATGGTCATCGATGGCCATATCAACCCTTGCCCTATAAAAACCCCGTGATTTTTAGTGCACAGGACACTGGTTCATTGACTCAGATCCGAGAATACGTGTTCAGCGCCTCCAGTGCCTTGCGTCTTTTTCAGTGACTGTTCTAGCGTTTAATGTTCATCATCTTCTACACTTACTGACTTTACCATCGGAGTACAGGTCAGGGTGCCACACCCTCCGCTCCAACCTTCTACCGGTAAACCAGAGCGTGGAAGGAACTGCTGCTGACGCGTGTCCGTCCGGTATTTTTTCCCTCACAAAATTGGCGCCGTCTGTGGGAAAATAATAAACGGACCCCCCTTTGCTCTCTGTGATCATGGCTGATCAGTCAGGAGTGTTCGGGCATGAGGATCAAACCCCTCATGCTACTTCTTTCCTGCCTTCTGTCGTGCATATTCCTGGAGTCAGTCCTTCGTCTGGGCAACCAGAGAGGACCGTGCCTCCCCCTGCTGAGCTCTCTGTTTCAGATCGCATCTTGGTGATGCTGCAAGTGCAGCAGTCTGCTCTGGATCAAATCACTAGGCAGCACCAAATGATGCAAGCGAGGTTGGAAGCGTTCGAGCATAGCAGGCTCGAAGTGGATGAAGTGCCACTGCAGAGGCCTTCCTTGAGACGTCAGTTTGACTTCTCTTCTTCTCCTTCTGCCCCGGAGAACCGTGAAACTAGGTTTGTGCTTCTACCTACTGAAGGGGATGTAAGGCAGCCTCCGGTTCGGGCAGAGCAGAGTATTCCTTCTGATCGTGTGGATTTCAGAGAAGGGGCAAGAAGAGAAGACCTAAGAGTGGGTATTGGAGGCGCAGACACCCAGAAGACTTGAGTAATAGCCAAGGAGGTGGAGGCTTTAATCGGTGCTCATGTTAAGAGCATGAAGGGAGGGATTCCTGACCACTTTGCTCAGTCAGCAAAGAATAACGTTGAGAACTCTCCTTTTACGGATGCCATCAACCAGTCCTATACTTCTTCCAAGTTCATAACTCCGATCTTTCCCATGTACACTGGAAAGAAGGACCCGGAGGAGCATCTGTTTGACTTCAAGCACGCGATGGCTGTTCGCAATCCGAATGATGACCTGTATTGCAAGGCTTTCCCCAACAGCCTGTCTGGGGCAGCATCGAAGTGGTTTCGTAACTTGCCTCCTGGTTCCATCAGCAACTTCTCGGAGCTCAGGTCGGCCTTCATTGATCGCTTCATCATCAATAAGAAGAAGAAGGCAGGTGCAGATACTCTCTTCTCTTTGAGGATGAAGCCGGCCGAATCCTTGAAGGACTTCATTTCGCGCTTCACCGATGAAGTCCACAACATTGATAAGGTTGACGAAGCGAGCTGCATCGCTGCTTTCAAGAATGCTATCCCCAAGCATTCCGAGCTCTACAAGTCCTTAGCTCTTGACTATCCTGTCAAGATGGACGAGTTGATGGTACGTGCCACCAAGTACGGGAGGTACGAGGAGGACGTATCCGTTGTGTCAGTGCCGAAGCCCAGAGCGAGAGTGGTGGATGTCGCGGAGAGGACACACCGATCATCGAAGAGGAAGGAGAAGAAGCAGAGGTACGAGTCTTCATCATCTGAAGGCTCACCACCAAAGAAGCAGAGGGAGAGAGTTGTGTATGTGACTCAACAGGATCAGCCGGATCGGCGCCCGTTAGAAAGAAATTTTAATCAGCACCAGAGCAGGACGGAGAGACGTCCTAATGACCAGCAGGCGAGGCAGCAGTATCAGCCACGCCAAGTGCAGCCTCAAGCACAGCACGAGAGAGGCGTGCAGTCTAATGAGAGGCGATCTTTTGTAGATCGAGCCCCGCCCGTCAATTTCACAATCAGCCCGGCGACCATCATGAGGTCAATGGAGGATCAGCCATACTTCGAGTGGCCGGCGAGGGCAGTGCCGGATATTACATCGGGGCCACGGGTGCATGAGTACTGTCATTATCACAAGTGCCGTGGTCACCTCACCAACCGATGCCGTATTCTGAGAGAATACTTGGAGAGGCTTGTTCAGGAGGGGTATTTGGGAGAGTATCTTGCTTCTGACAACGGCGGTGGGGAGCGCACCAGGGAGCCGGTGTCTCAATCTCGTGGAGAAGAACCCGCCAATAATCCCAGTACCAGTGGAGGAGCTTCCTTGGGTACGATCAATGTCATTTGCCGCGTGCAAAAACCTGAAGCTGATGTGGAGAAGAACTTCAGGGCGAAGGCCAGGAAACTGTCTCATGAGGCTGCAGTGTGCCAGGTACAAGTGCCTAGCAGAAGCGTTGAGCAGGCACTCACCTTCACTAATCTTGATCTGGCAGGGGTGATCCGACCTCACTATGATGCTCTTGTTCTCACCATGAGAATAGGAGACTTCGACATCAAGAGAGTGCTCGTAGATTCAGGGAGCGGAGCAGACATCTTGGACCTTCATGCTTTCACTCAGATGAAGCTGGATCCTTCCGTCCTCATCCCTGCCCAGACTCCTCTGTTCGGGTTTGATGGCAGCTCGATGAAGCCTGTAGGCGACGTTGTCTTGCCCGTTGTGGCTGGACCCGTTGTCCTCCAGACCAGGTTTTCCGTCCTGGACGCGCCGTCACCGTACAATGCCATTTTGGGTCGTTGGTGGACCCATGAGATGAAGGCTGTCCCGTCCTCGTACTACCAGGTGTTGAAGTACCCAACGCAAGACGGACCTCAGGAGATCCGAGGTGATCAGTTGGCATCACAGAAGTGCGATTTTCCTGCTTCCGTTGTGCCTTCGTAGCAGTTACAGGCCGCTCCCGTTGTGGAAGAGAGCTCGGAGATATCGTTGTGCAGACCTTCCATTGAACCCACGAAAGCCGTCAATTTGGGAACGGAAGAAGAGCCAAAGGTGTTGCAGATCGGAACAAGCTTGACAACGGAGGAGGAGCTCGAGCTGCTGAGTTTTCTTAGGCAGAATCTTGATGTCTTTGCATGGTCTCACAAAGACATGACTGACATCGATCCGAGTGTTATCTGTCATCACCTCAATGCTGACCCTGCCATCCCTCCAGTGAAGCAGAAACCTCGAAGGCTTGCTCCAGCTTATCATGATGCAGCGAATGAGGAGATCGACAAGCTGATCCAGTTCGGGTTCATCCAGGAGGTGCAGTACCCTGATTGGATAGCCAATGTTGTGGCTGTGCCCAAGAAGAACGGGAAGGTGAGAGTTTGCATTGACTTCACTGGTGTCAATAAGGCGTGCCCCAAGGACTTTTTTCCCATGCCAAGGATAGATAGACTCATCAACGCCACTGCTGGCCACGAGATGTTATCCTTCATGGATGGTTATTCGGGCTATAATCAGATCCTCCTGGCGGAAGCAGATCGAGAGAAGACCACCTTCATAACAGAGCGAGGTTTGTTCTGTTATCGGGTGATGCCTTTTGGCTTGAAGAATGCAGGTGCCACCTATCAACGTCTGATGAATCTCATGTTCGGGGCACTCCTTGGCAAGACGGTTGAAGTGTACATCGATGACATCGTTGTGAAGAGTCGAGTACGAGGTACTCTGGTGGCGGACCTTGCTGAGCCTTTCTCAGTGCTGCAATCTTTCAATCTAAAGATCAACCCGGAGAAGTGCACCTTCGGAGTCACTTCAGAAAAATTTTTGGGTTACCTTGTGAGCCAGCGGGGGAATCCAGCTCAAATCCGTGTTTTGCTGGATATGCCAGAGCCCAGGTCGAAGAAGGAGATCCAGAAACTGACAGGCTGGATTGCTGCGCTGAACCGGTTTATCTCCAAGTCATCCGATCGTTGCAAACCTCTGTTCGAGCTGCTGAGGAAGGACTCCATTTTCGCGTGGACTCCGGAGTGTTCCCGAGCTTTCCTTGCCATGAAGGAGTATTTAGGGTCAGCTCCCATCCTTTCGGTGCCAGAGCCAGGTGAAATCTTATATCTCTATTTGTCTGTTTCAGAGCAAGCTCTTGGATCCGTCCTGGTGAGGAGCTGTGATGGCGTGGAGAAGCCTGTCTACTTCATCAGCAAAACCTTTCTCAAGGCGGAGTGCAATTATAGTCAGCTCGAGAAGGTGTGTCTGGCTCATGTCTTTTCTGCGGAGAAGCTTCGTCCGTACTTTCATGCTCATCCTATCGTTGTCGTCACAACGTATCCTTTGAAAGTCGTGCTGGGACGACCCGAGCTGGCGGGGAGGATGTCAAAATGGGCAGTAGCTCTGAGTGAGTTCGATATCCAGTACCGGGCCAGGAGTTCAGAGAAAGGGCAAGCGATGGCGGGTTTTCTTTCTGATTTCCCTGTGGAGGAGGAGGCAGAGAACATGATTGTCGATCTTCGAGAGCTCCCAATCGAAGTCGACAACGGAGATGCCGTTGAGGAGGGGGCCGAGTCGTCAAAGTGAAGCGGTTGGCTGTTGTACGTAGACGGATCTTCCAATTTCAGTGATTCAGGACTGGGTGTTGTGCTTATAAGTCCGAACGACGTCAAAGTGCAGAAGATGTCGCGTCTTGGGTTCACTGCCTCCAACAACGAAGCTGAGTACGAAGCCTTACTCCTTGGGTTGGAGAGTGCACGAGAGCTGCAGATCTCCACGTTGAGAGTATTTTGTGATTCACAGCTCGTGGTGAATCAGGTGAATGGTGTTTATGAATGCAAGGACGACCGGATGAAGTAGTACGCTACTCTGGTTCGCTCGTTGTGTGAGACATTCACCGTTGTGGAGATTAGGCACACCCGGAGGGATGAGAACAGGCATGCTGACGCCTTGGCATATCTAGCTTCCATGGTGCAGGCTGACGAGCCTAAGGCTATTCTGATGGAGTTCCAGGAGTATCCTTCGATAACTCTTCAGGCACAGCGAGAAGTGTTCTTTGTCAATCCGGTTCCGAGCTGAATGACAGGGTTGGTGGCTTATCTAAAGGACGGAGTTCTCCCTATCAGTGTGAAGGAGTCAAGGCGCATTCAGTCCAAGGCATTTCGCTATACTTTGGTACAAGGAGAATTGTTCAGAAAATCTTTTGGTGGGCCTTTGCTGAAGTGCGTTCACCCTGTAGACGTGGAGAGAGTACTTGCTGAGCTGCATGAAGGTATATGTAGTATTCATTCGGGCGGAAGAACCATTGCCCATCGAGCTCTGGGGCAAGGTTACTTCTGGCCTTACATGCAGGCTGATGCCCAGAAGTATGTGAAGAGGTGCAGCCAGTGCCAGCGGTTTGCTCGCTTGATTCATGCTCCAGCTCAAGAGCTCAGCACTCTATCTCAGCCTTGGCCATTTGCGCGGTGGGGACTTGACATTGTGGGACCTTTCCCGAGGGCCCCAGGGAATCTGATCTTCCTGCTAGTGGCAACTGACTACTTCTCACGGTGGATTGAAGCTGTTCCCCTTGCACGTATCAGAGAACAAGAGGTGAAGAAGTTCTTGTGGGAGCATATCATCTGCAGATTTGGCATACCGCAGTCCATCATTACTGACAACGGGAAGCAGTTCTCAAGACGTTTGGTTGCCGACTTTTGTAGCGAGCTGAAGATCAAGCATGTCTTCTCTTCCCCATATTATCCTCAGGGGAATGGATTGGCCGAGGCAGCCAACAAAAATATTCTCAATGCCTTGAAGAGAAGATTGGAAGATTCGAAGGGGAGGTGGACCACCGAGCTGCACAACATTTTGTGGGGGTACAGAACGACTCCAAGGAGCCCTACCAATGAAACTCCTTTCTCTCTGGCGTATGGCATGGAGGCTGTCATTCCTACAGAGATTAGTTTGCCTACAGTGCGTTCTTGGCACAGCAAGAAGAAAGATGGAGAGAAAGATCAGAACGCAGAGCTCATGGCTATTCACCTTGATCTGCTAGAAGAGAAGCGAGAAGATGCCAGCATTCAGATGAGGAGGTATCAGCAGCGATTGAGGAAGGCCTACAACAAGAAAGTACAACGGAGAGTGTTGCAGGTCGGTGATCTCGTCCTCCGAAGAGTGTTCCAGAACACAAGAGAGCTGAACAGTGGCAAGTTGGGACCAAACTGGGAAGGGCCTTATATCGTAGAGCGATTGGGAAGTCCTGGAGTCTGCTACTTGAAAGACTTGCAAGGTAACCTCATCTCGAAATCTTGGAACATCATGAATCTGAGGCAATTCTTTCAATAGGATTTGTGACCTGCTATTTACGTGCAACGTTGTGCTTACAAGTTTTCGGTGATTTTACATAATCATAGTGTCCATGTTTCAACATGTGATTTGTGCCTGCTTATTGTCTATACTATTCTCTATCTGGTTCATCGGTGTAATATTGTGAATGTTCTGCAAGTAATTCAAATAAAATTTTGACTGAACAAGGTACTCACAACGAACACGAGTGGCTTATATAAGGATGTCATCTGAGCAAATCTAGTGGCTTATCCTAATGACATCCTCTGAGCATGTGCTTCGGAACTGAGTTACATTGCGTTCGTCTTATGAATTTTATTTGTCAGGTTGCATTCACAGTGAACTACGCGAATGATGTATCTGGATCAGTGCTTGCTCGAAGTGCTAGTTCATAAGCGATTGATCGTAGTGCTTTGCTCATGGTGAACGCTCGTAGTGAACGATCGTAGTGCTTTGCTCATGGTGAACGCTCATAGTGAACGATCGTAGTGCTTTGCTCATGGTGAACGCTCGTAGTGAACGATCGTAGTGCTTTGCTCGTGGTGCTTGCTCGTAGTGTTAGCTCGTAGTGCTTTGATCGTTGTGCTTTGATCATAACGTTCTATTCATAGTGTTCTGCTCGTTGTGCTTTGATCAAAATAGTTTATTTAGTGTACAACAGTTATAATTTCATAAACATTCAAACATTCACATAGCGAAGCACCGCATTAACATCGGTCCAGTGGATTGTGAAAAATCATTCAACTACTTATGTTGTGTTCTTTCTTATTCTGTGTGCATGCGTTGTACTATGCTACGAGGTGAAAAGAAGTGCAAACATAAGGAAGAGGAGCTATCTATTCATTTTAAAGACCCATTTCTGGGCCATTACAGTGATAAACTCCCATAAGAGGGGAAAAGGAGAATTTACATCGTCAAAAGAGAGAAGCAGGAACATAAAGAAGAGCAGGGGATCAGAGGAGTAGCAGATCAGACGAGCTCAGGATTAGCATCTGTTGTCATTGCAGCAGGGGCAGAGGTAGAGGCTTCAGCAGTTGGGGCTTCAACCGGAGTGACTTCATCGGCAGCAGGAGGAAGTTCTGGGGCAGCTGGCTCGGAGGATGGCTCGGTAGGGAGGGGTGCAGGACCTTCAAGAAAGTGAGGCTGCTCATCGCCTTGCACCTCAGACTCGTTGTCGAGCTCGATCAGTTCTTTGCTTTGAAGCTCGGAGAACGTGGTGGCGTCCTCTTCATTGTCTTCCTTCAGGCGGCCTTGTTGGCGGAGTGATTCGAGAACCTCCTTCTCGGTCTCAGCCCTATCTTCGTCTAAGAGCGTGTCCAACTGAGACTGATAATGTTGCTGCAGTCTCAGGGTCACGGACCTCTCAGTGTCCTCTTGAGTTTTCTTGGCCTCCTCGAGCTCCTCCGCCAGTGCTAACCTGGCTGCCTCGGTTTCCTCCAGCTGTCTGCCCAAAACTTGGGAGACATGCTCCAATTCGCTGATGCGTACAACAGCGTTCTCTACCTCCTGCTTGGCCTTCTTTTCGGCCTCCTTTGCTGATCGTGCCTCAGCCTCTGCCCTTTCCCGTACCTTGGTGGCCTTGTTTAGCCTTACCTCAGCACGAACGGTGTCAGCTTTGGCTTGAGACAGATCAAAGTCTACCTTGAGTCTCTCTTCAGTAAGAGTCTGCTCCAACGTCCCCGTCCTGTCTCTCCAGTAATTGATCCCGTCTCGCAGCTGAGTGTACTTATCCTGGCTGCGATCACAGAGCTCTTGCACGAGCGTGTTCATCTGCAAGGAAATGTCTGGGCGTTAGCACAACGAGAAGTAATATTTCAAACAGTTGAGGTAGGAGACGAGGGAGGGAGAAGCTTACTGTCGCCACAGTTTGGCAGGTGGCGTAGGACAGTTCGGACAGGTGGAGTTGGCTGACTTCAGCGATGTCTCGAGGCAGCCTCATCACGTAAGTTAGAGCTCGGGCTGCCGTCTCCGAGCTCTTCACCGATTCGTTCACGGTCGGTACCCCGAACCGAGAGAAGTCGGGTGACCAGTCCTTAGCAGAGGACGGCAGCATACAAGCCGGGAGACTCGTTGGGCCAGTTTCTGTTGCGGCCAAGGCAACGACGGCGGAGCTCGTGCTGGCTGGGGCAGTGGCAGCTCGAGAAGGGCCAGGTGCCGAGCTGACCTCGGGCACTGCCGTTGTCTCCTCTGCCCTTGGACTTAATGGAGGAACGACAAAGGAGGAGGGGGGAGCAGCAATGGCTGCGGTCTCTTTCTCCAGGCGTTTGTCCGCCTTGGCCTTCTTTCTGGCCTCGAACTCGGCCTGGGTGGGCATCTTTCTCTTCGGGTCAGCAGGCGCTGTAACCTTGGAAGAATGATTCTTCTTCTTCTTCTGCGGTGGTGGCGGTGGAGGCGGCTGAACCGCAGGGCGAGCAGACCTCGGCTTCCTGCTTAGTGGAGGTGGGTTTATGTCGGCCATGTCTTCTTCTTCTTCTTCTTCTTCGGTTAGATGAAACGTTGGTGAAGATGCGGAAGTGGAGGCGCCCTGTTGCTGTTGCTGTTGTTGTGGTTGCTGTTGAGTAGTTGCTGGGGTGCTGGAGGAGACCCGCGTGTCGAGCCCGAGCGGTTTCCACCTGATGTATTCTCCACCTCGAGCACGGCGGATACCGGTAAGGAGGCCTTCTTCTTTTGGGGCCAACTTCTTGTACGGGAACTTCTTCGGGTCAACTGCACACAGGAAAACAAAGTGAGTACAACGAGAGAATTAGTAGGACGAGAGCATACAACGTACAACGAGAAAGGAGTCAGGGCAACGGTGCACAACGGACAACGGATGAGTATAGTGGTATACCTGCTTCCGCTCGGAAAACGTTGGGGACCATGGAATTCTCTGCCCTCCAGCCGCCAGAGATAACGAAAGAAGTGGCTTTCCATTTTCTTTCTCTATCGAGAATGCCTGAGACGAGCTCTGGGTATCGGGGTTTCTTATTCCACGAATAGTAGGAGTACAAACCATCGTCATTACCTCGGCATCTGACGGCATGACAGAAGTGGAATAGGTGTCTGGCCTCTATCGGGTATCCGTCCTTGATGAATTTGATCATCATGGACATGTATTTGTGAAAGCCCGGGTGCATTTGTCCCGGTGCGAGTTGCAGGGTGGACAGAACTTCATCCAGGACGGGATGAAGAGGGAAGCGTAGGCCAGCCTCAAGCTGGGAGAGATAGACAACGGTACAGGCAGAGCGCCTGTCTATGACAGCATCATCTCGCTTGAAATGGAGATTGACGTTAGGAGGGAAATCTAAGCGTTCCCTGTAACGGTTCAGATGTGCCAACTGGTGCTAGCGCAGAACTGAGGATTTTTCAATATAGGCACCATGAGGTGCACTGCCTATGCAACTGGCCTCATCATCGGAAGGGCCTCTAACTTCTTCTAACCTAGCGGGCTCTACGGGAACGATGGCAGCCATGGTAATTGGAAGAAACGGAGAAGAGGGACAAGAACAACAGAATATGCGCAGAGCAGAACCACTCTGGGAATCAGAGAAGAGAGAAAGGGAGAAACAGTAAGAAATAACAAGGGAAAGGGTGAAGAACGTACCGAACCGAAGAGAACGCAGAGAGATTGTTGAAGAGCTTGAGGAAGATGAACTTTCGGTTGAGAAGAGAATTCGGCAGAGTAACAGTGCTTAATAAAACAGGGTGGGAGAGAAGAAGGATTCGATGGGATTTTATAAGCATCTCAGGTTTGTGAAAGTACACCACTACCCTTCATCTGAGCCGTATACCTGTATCAACGAAAATAAGAGCAGTGGCAAGATCGTCTTTTCACCAAGTAGAGTAACCGTCAGGGTCATTAAAGCGTTTTCGAAATTCAAATCGGCGATGATGACAGCCTGTCCACATTAAAGAGACGTGACGGTTCGTACGCGTAACCAGCTGGCGTGAACGGTCGACCTTCTCAATAAGCGTTTAAAGCACGCAACGTTTCGTCTTCCGGGGTGGTGCCAGGTATGACCTTTTGTCCGTTTATGACGCTTCGAACTACGTTCCAAAGCATCATAAAGGGGCAAATTGTAACGGGTAAAATTCGTAAAACCAACTCATCGTTGTAGGACGAGCTCGTTTTTGTCCTTTTGTTCACGAAAGTGACACGTGGATACGAGTTGGGGTCACGTGCTTAAAATATAAGGGTCACACGTTGTCTGATACACGACGATCTCGTTGTGCGCCTTACGTCGTCTTCGTTCTCATGCAGAACTACGTTTCCGTTGTGGCTTTGACAACGTGCTCGTTGTCTAAAGCACAACGTGAACGTTGTGCTCATGACAACGGCGATATCGTCACGCGAACAACGAGTCCGTTGTCTTACCGACAACGATGTCGTGCTGTATTTTAAGGCATCTACGCCGTAACCGAGCTTGAGTCAACAACGAGACCGACTCGTAGGAGGAAGTGATCAGGAGGCGATCCATAATTCCGACAAGCGTGCCGAACCCGCCGTTTCGTGCCGAAAGCACTGTCTTGGCATTTAATGCTGGTCATTTCTGCGTACCGTTCGATCCCGTCCGATTGGACTTATAGGAGGCTCTCACGTGTAATGCAACCAGCGGCAGATATGTCTAAAATATTTGGTAATGAGTGCAAAGACACGTGGTATGGACACCTATGGCCATCCATGGTCATCGATGGCCATACCAACCCTTGCCCTATAAAAACCCCGTGATTTTTAGTGCACAGGACACTGGTTCATTGACTCAGATCCGAGAATACGTGTTCAGCGCCTCCAGTGCCTTGCGTCTTTTTCAGTGACTGTTCTAGCGTTTACTGTTCATCATCTTCTACACTTACTGACTTTACTATCGGAGTACAGGTCAGGGTGCCACACCCTCCGCTCCAACCTTCTACCGGTAAACCAGAGCGTGGAAGGAACTGCTGCTGACGCGTGTCCGTCCGGTATTTTTCCCCTCACAGAAGTGATGATCGACAAATCAGTGGCAAAAAATGAATGAGGAACAATTGCTTACTCGTAAGGTCTCCAAACTAGATTCCAATGAAACTGTTGTGTAAGGATATTCGAATTCTGGTTCGGTTTTAACATCAAGCGTTACTGTGAACCATGCACCTCAAACCATTTTTACTTTCTCTGTTGCCAATTCTCAACAACAACCATGAGGAACTACCACCACCGAGGCAATCAACACTAGAGATGATTTAGGGAGATAGATATACTCCTGTGTGCGTGGGGGAGAGGTTGTGTCGTTTGGAACTCTAACCATCTATTCCCAATGACGTGATGAGATGGGGGGGGGGGGTGGTTAGTGGCACGTGAAGAGGTGTGTGTCGTTTGGAAGAGTCGTGCGAGAAAAATGGGTATGAAGAGAGAAGATCAAACGGTTGGGATTAAATAGAGAAGCCACGTGGCATCTCTAAGATAGAACTCACAGGATTCCACGGATTGGAGTTTGGGGATCAAAGAGGGGCTTAGGTGGCATTTATTTCTTTATTATATAGTACTAGCAGGTGGCATGTGCGATGCACGTGAGAGCGAGGGGAAGGAGTTAACCACAGTTAATAGGAGTTAAAAGGGACACGTGTTAACCCGTAGGTGTGATTGAACTCACTAGTGGCACGTGCGATGCCCGTGAGCGCGAGGGGAAGTAGTTAACCAAAGTTAATAGGAGTTAAAAGGGACATGCGTTAACCCGTGGGTGCGATTGAACTCTCCCTAAGTTCAATCATGATTGGTTGTGATTCTAAATAGATAGATGAGCAAGGGGTAGTTTGGAAATTAAAGTAAAACATTAAATCAAATGCAAGGGGTAGTTTGGGAATTAAAGTAAAACATTAAATCAATGTTTTGTTTTTATATAAGGATAGTTTGGAAATTTCGGAAAAGTCATCTAGCTCTCACATTATAATAGTAAAGATAGATAGTAGATAAATTCATATTGAAATATACTATCCTTGTTAAAAGATACCTTACAAATAAAGGGCTATACTAAGTATTTATAAATTCAAATCCCATTAAAATCAACTACTATTAATTTGAATTTATGTAAAATTATTTTTTAGTTAAAATTGATATGCTAATCATACACATATTTTCACTCATGTTTGATAATAAAACAAATGGCATGGTGTGAGCCCACAATTAGAGCTATCAATTTGGCCCTTTGATAATATGGGCCACTAGTTCGTTTTTTCCTTCTTTCCTTAGCGGCCAAGGTCAAGGGTAGAGCTTGATTTTGAAAGGCCATGAGTTTTATTTTTTGGGTAGATATCATTTAGTTACAGTTAGCATCAATGATTAGTTAGGGCAAGAGGCCGAGACCTCTCTATTGAGAGTGGCGACACATCAGGGAGAATAGATCTCGAAACCTATTTATTGTAGCAACACCCCACCATTAGAGCAAGAGGTCGGGTGTTTGAAAGGCCATAACTCGATCCTTGAGGGCTACTTATGCCATGAGTTGTTTCCAAATTCCGAAGAAATGGATTCAATAAGTGAGTTCAGCATTAGCAAATTTTTTGTGGCACCATGCACATGGTCGTAAAATTCATTGGATATGTTGGGATCAGTTATGCTTGCCAAAGGATAAAGGGGGATTAGGATTTCGGGACATTCAGGCTTTTAACCTAAGTCTTCTTGCCAAGCAAGGTTGGAGGTTGATTCAAGATCCGACTTCCTTGTTGGGGGATTTAATGAAAGCTATTTACTTCCAAAACTCTTCTTTTATGAAAGCTAAAATAGGATCTTACCCATCATGGGGGTGGTGGAGTTTCTAGCGGGCCATCGTATTCTTGAAGTAGGCACTTGGTGGAAAATAGGATTGGGCGAGACAGTTAACATATGGAAGGATCCGTGGGTGCCCACTCTATCACAATTTCATCCCAACCCCTCCCGGGGATTGATTGTAACAACTTGAAGGTCTCGTCTTTGATTGACCCTAACACCAGAGGATGGGATTTTAATCGCCTCCATTCTTTGATGCAACCCCAGTCAGTGTCTGAAGTACTTAAAATCTCTACCAGTAATTTCGGCAGCCATGATAAGCTTTTATGACATTTTTCTAAATCTGGTCAGTACCAAGTCAATTTGGGTACCCATCTTGCCCACCAATTGGTCCAGGAGGCTAGGCCTTCAGTAAGCTATAATCTTCACATTGTGATCATTCTTTCATGGAAAACTATTTGGCATATTCTTATACCTCCCAAAATTCAACTATTTCCATGGAGAGTTTTGCGCAATGCCCTACCTGTGGCTGCTAATCTTCGATGTAGGCACATGATGGTGAAAGAATCCTGGCCTCTATGTCGCGAAGCTCCGGAAACAATCCTTCATTTATTTTTGGAATGCTCTTATTTCCGCAGTATATGGTTTGGTGGTCATCTATCCATCCGAATTCTAGACGATCACACATCTTTCAACTCTTGGTGCATAGATGGACGCGACACTCTCAATTCAATTCGGGGACAAAGGATCTGACTGTTTATCTAAGTATGATTCTATGGAATATATGGCTGCTTCGAAATGACGTAGTGTTCAACGGGAGTTCTCCCAGCCCTCCAAAGGCCATATCTCAAATTGAAGATCAAGCTAAGGAAGTCATCAGAGCGAATATTAGCAGTCACACCCAAGCCCAATCTAATCAGGCTAGGTTTGGTCCTCAACTTGGAAGCTATCACGGATCTGCTCGGTGCGGAATCAAAATTCAGGTGGATGGGGCAGCTCTTCCCTCATAAGTGGCAGCAGGCATAGGAGTGGCCGTATGGAATACCAGTGGAAATCTTTTCTGTAGTATGGCAAAGCCTCTTTACGGTGGTTCAGCTTGTATAGCAGAAGCGGAGGCAATCCGCTTTGGTCTAATGATAGTAGAAAAATATGGCTACCAAGATGTGATGATCGAATCCGATGCAAAAGAAATTATCAACTACCTAAAGGGATCTTCGAGATATATTCATTGGGACGTTCAAACCATCTTGGATGATATTAAAGTACTATGTGACCGATATAAAGTTGCAGGTTTTCACTTTATTAGATGTACTCTTACTAAGATTGCTCATCAGAACGCCCAGAAAGTCTTAGCTTGCAGTATCGCAAGAGATATGCGTATTTCTATGTTTGGGTATCCCGCTGTTAGGTCCTTGGATCCTCTTGTTAATCCAGGAGCCTCAACTGTAATTCCTATATTGTCTTAATGCATATCTTCTTAACCAAAAAAAAACAAAGGGCTACTCATTTTTGGTTCAAAGATGGCGACTAGTTGATGTTTTGAAGGGTTGGTCTTGGATGACAAAAAGGCGCTCCAAAAGGGAGATTTTTTTTTTTTTTGGTGTATGCATCATTTATCTACGTTGTTAGTTTGGGCATTTGAGGTCTTGCAACTCTTTTTTTTTTTTTTTTAAAACAAGGGTATCCAAGCCTCTTAGAGCCACTTGGCTATTCTCTCGGGCACATGCAACACCCCCCAAGCCACACATACCAGGTAAGTCAGGATTACTTCTTAAGGGTGACCAATAGAGGGAGGGGATTTGAACTTAATACCTTGCTTCTTGAGGCATGTTCTTGGCCAACAGCGCAATGCAACTCTTACATTGAGGGGATTGGATCCCCGACCTCCCTCCATTGAAGGCCACACCCCTACCACCCACGCAAGATGGGGGGTGTTTCCAAAAGAGAGATCCAGAGGAAGGGATAGAGGCGGCTTTGTACTTTCGTACACGCTGGGTTCAAAGAAGAATTTACGATCGTCTATGGCTAACGCCAGAGAAGTCCTCTTTGATTATCTCTATAATATTCAGCACGTGTCTTTTTAACTCTGATTAAAAACTTTAACTTAGGGTTACTTCTAACGTGTGATATTTAAAATAAAAATTTAAAGTCAAGTGATTGAAAAAATTAGAGCCGCCTGATTAAAAATCCAAGACACCAAAACACCAAGCAGGGCCCACCATTTAATGTACGTGAGTCCTTAGACGGTTGGATTTTCAATCGAGCGGCCCAGCTCTCGGCAGTACCTCGACCGAGAGTTTCTAAACGGTTTCCAAATTTAAAAACTAAATAGGTGTCATTTACAATGAAAGTCAAGGCGTTCTCTCTGGCTTCCGCCAGTGAAGATCCGGGCTCTCAAAGAAGGGCTTCCCTTTCTCCGGCTCAACTGTCTTACCCCTGCTCCACCTTCCCCTCCGAATACGCGCCGGAATCTGACACACTTTTCATAAAAAATGGAAGATTATTTTAAGCTTTTCGTAGACGAAACGAACCTATACAACCGCATCGTCCTCGGAAGCACTTTGCCAGGAAATCTATGGGAATCTCTGCCTCACATTTTCCAGACATGGTTGCGAAACTATATCGGAGGAACCCTAGTCTACTTCATCTCTGGATTTCTCTGGTCTTTCTACATTTATTTCTTGAAACGAAACGTTTATCTGCCCAAAGGTATAATTTCTTTTACTTCGATGATATTTGTTGGAGACCTTTGCTTTTTTTTGGATTGATTTGATGGAATCTATTTGATAAACGCATGATACGGATTTGGAAGTCTCGAAGAAATCCATGGGTTTGCTCTTTTTCTTTTCTCCTTTCAGAGTATGAAAACTTGTTGATTTACTCTCTCCGTTGACATCTTTGTGTCTCTTAACATGGTATAAAACATCGACAAATTTTCCTACCGAATGCTTTCATTTCCATGGGTGCCGACGGCCCAACACGAAACCTACATGCAATATCAAAATTATAGTATTTCCCAACATATTTCCTATTGTTTTCTATAACACTTCATTTCCATGGGTACTGATACCTGTTTGGGCTTACAAAATCGACAAATTTTGGTACTTTGGTGGAAATGTATCAGCTTTATCACTGAGGAACGATTTCTTTTTGATGTCTAAATTGTACAGTGTTTGGCAACATGATTCGGTAAGTTTCAGTAGATTTGATAACGCTTGGGTAACATCGACTGAAACATTACAAAACTTTATAGAAATTACATGACTTGGGTTGATATGAACCAAAGTTAACTCAATTCATCTGTTTTTGTTGACAAAAATCTGTTTTTTGAAAAATTCATTTTCTTGAATCAATCCCTATATTGGAGGGTTCTAAACTTGCTTTGGGTGATTTAGCTTCAACAATTTGTATAAAACACCCATATATGCTCCAACATGATTGCAGGTATAGTTCATCACCCAGATTACCTCCAATTAGGGAAGCCTTTGAGTATTCATGATTCTTATATATGATACTATAAATTCTTCTATTTTTTTATGTAATGAGTTACTAATGTGTATTTATGCTTAGCTATTCCTTCACTAAAGCCTGCCTACTTGAAAGTTAGGTTTGGTAAAGACCATATAGAACCCGACCCTCATGCTTATACATACCATCTAATTATATATATGTATGTTATGGTATGGGGTATGGTATGGTTGCAATTTAACCACCAATACTAATATAGAATTCCTAAACCTAACCCGAATCCCACCATTCTTGTTTTCTCTCTTGCTTAGATGCTAATAGTTGACTCTCTGTTTGTGCTTTCTTACCTCTTAAAGCTTAAATCCAAACCCTAAACCTAACTTCATTGTGCCGCTCTTTAGTGACACATTACCAGTCAGCTTGATCCTAAGTCTAGATAAAGGAGGTGGGTTGATGTCAAGTTAGTAGCCGGTGGTTGTCAAGATCTATTTTTTGCTAAATACTATTACAAAATGTGCTTGATCTCCTTTTAGGCCTTGGTGCTTGAGGGTAGGGCTTGGGCCTAGCTAGTTAGGCCCTTCGAGGGCTTGGGCTGGGTAGGGCCTTAGACGACAGGTTCTCGCTCTCTCCTCTTCTCTTCTATCCTCTCATGTTCCTAGTCATCTTTCTCTTCGCATACGCTATATTCTCGCTCATCAATGGAGAGTCAAAACCCTCTCAATATGGATTGGTTTTTTTGGCAGTCCTCGAAGGTCTTGTGGACGACACAGAGGCTGGTGGAATACAGCCTCCAGGTACAAAGAACTAATCTAGAGACTCGGACAGTTGGACGTGGTGGGAGATGTAGGGGTTCTTGGGGTGTTGGTGGTGTTAGTACTACTGTATTTTGGTTGATTCAATTCTCTATCTTTCTCTTTCTCTTTCTCTACCTCTAATTTGTTTTTGTTTTTTTTTGAAATCTTAGGACAAAGAAACTCTAGGAGCATGATTCAAAATATCGATATCGGGTGCCGTATCAGTAAGTCCACATTTTATACAAACCGAAAGAAAAAAAAACATAATTCAGTCAAGTTGATTGAGTTAAGTCAACTCGACTGACTCGGCCGAGTTACTCACCTTTGTTGGGAGAAACTGAGTTTATTGGTGAGTTGGCTCAAAACTCAGTTGAGTTGACTTGGCTGAGTTTTGAGCTGACTCGCCGAGTTTTCAAAGACTGACTAAACTAGATAAGGTCCATCCAAAGGAAAAAAAATAGGAGTGATGTAACGACCCAGAATTTTAATATAATAAAATTATGCGTTTATGGGTCCTTAATGGAGGTTAATTAGTTAATTATTTGTTAAATTGGTAAAAAGTGAATTTTGTTCGGGATTGGATTGTATTGGTAAAACTTTAGTGTCTTTTCTCGAAAATCGTACACAATATGCGGGTCGACTATCTGGACGATCACCTATCGTTCCAGTTCTGTCGTGTATCGATTCGCGAGACCACAGAAGTCTTAACTATAAGAAAATCGAGAAAACCAGGAAATTCCAGATTTTTTAGGATTTAGTGGGACTCCATAATTGTTGGGGATTCTAATAGAAATCTGTGCGGTTGGTACCACAGCGTGTCGGTCGGTCGAGAGGATGATCGTTTGTCGTTTTAGTAATTAATTGTCTCATATGAAGAAGCGATAGCGTGTTTTATGTCCGAAATCAGAAAATTAGTGGGTTTTGCAATTTTCTTCCGGACTAAAGTGCAGCTGTCAAAACTCAGTATTTTTCCCCGAAATTTTTACAGTAGGTGTCGGATTGCCCCAAGTTCGGTCACCTGAAGTTTCGTTACTGTCGGGTGTCATATAGCAGGGTTTTAGAGGGCATATACGTGAGAAATGGGAAAATCCGATCAAACCGGTCAAATTGGTCAAGGTAGTTGACTTAGTCAACTACCACTTTTCCACACCAAATGGGTCATGTGCTTTTGCACATGATCTAAACCCCATTTAAGGTATATATAAATAGGGGCCAGCCCCTCATTTGCTCACTGTTTACAGTTGCAAACAGTACTCTGCCCAGATTTTTTTTAGAGAGAGAAAGTGAGGAGAGAGAAAGGAAGAGAGAGAAAGAGGAGAGAGAAAGAAGCGGGTCCTTCACATATTTCGACGTCCCCGACACGTTGACGGCGTCCGATTTCTTCCTCGGCATCTCGATTTACATGTAGAGAGAAAAAAAGGTGGAGAGAGAAAGTGGAGAGAGAAAGTTGCATGCGCTCTACCCCGGGGTTGATCGTCGTTGGGAACATGTTGGCGACATCCGTTTTTGCCTACGAGACCTCGAAACGTGTGAAGCAGGTAAAACCCCTCTATTTTCTTCTCTTTTTTCCCTTATTTTGCTATATTCTTTTATTTGAAGTATATGCATGTTTTTTTGGCGTGAATGAAAAAGGGTCGGAGACCCCTATGTGATGTTGTGATTTTTTGTGGTCTATCGGGGAGCCCAGATCGGGTCCCGGGTAAATTGTATCGCCACTCTAGGGTGACGAAAAAGTTGTTTTGCATGTCATGTAAGGCTATGGAGACATCCATTAGCCTGGAAACATTCTCTAACGGGACGGTGTGTTACCGGAGTTGGTTCACGGGCGCGAGGCCCAAGTATTTCAGTTAATCAAGCGAGGCTTGGGTTAACTGGGGTTAACCTGTGGTTAGAAAATCTAACCAGGGTTAAGTATAGTCCGTGGTTCCTCTTTGACTAGGTCAGGAGAGACGGTGTCCGGTAAGGCCCGGGGTTCCTCCGTGACTGATAGTCGGGAGATGTTGGCCTGTTTGTCTAGGTCGTCTGTGGTGCCTCTTGGACTAGGTCAGGAGTGGCGGTGTCCTGCATGGCCCATGGTTCCTCCGTGACTGATAGTCAGGAGATGTTGGAGTCCTAGGGAGTTTAAAGTGGCTGAACATCAGATAGCGTATAGTCCGGGGTTCCTCTCTGGGTGGGTCAAAAGATGTCGGCACCATGTCTATCGGGGTCCCTTCTTGGTGGAACGTCAGGAGATGTCGGCATTGGTATAGATGTCGGGGTTCCTCCGTATACTAGCCAGAAGATGACGGTAGACAGGTTGGTCGGGGTTCTTTCTTGACTGATACCTAGGGCGATGACGGCGAATATATGGTAGATGTTGCCAGGCAGTTGAATGGAAAAGTATTGTCCTTATTGGGTGAATGCCCATGTTGTGTGTGTAAGCTTCGGATACGAAGTGGTCTGAGTTGTTATACTCAGGGTTGGTGTACTTGTTTGAGTTGGTGGACTCATGGTTCGGTATGGAATCGTCGGATTCCAGGTGAGTTGGGTTGGTATACCCAAGGTTTGGTCGTGTTCGGGTGAAAGCTAGAACAGCGTGTGTGAGTCAAAATGACTCAATGTATTATGGTTAGGATTTAGAGACTTTAAGCTGAACATTTGTGGGCTGTGGCCAATTAATAGAGTCTCAGGACTCGAAATGAAACATGATTGATGATCGAAACGATAACTTGGTAATATAATACATTCATAACTGAACCTCATAATTGGAAAGTAATGTGAGGTCGGGAACCTCGGTTAGGGTGACGTAACCCTAAGTGACATTGGGTCACAGTTTATTATATACTGTTCTATTTTACTGTAAGATGCAAATTGAACTGTTTATTATATCATTATTGATGCGTGTTATTATGCGGAAAATAGTTTAGAAGGATTGTGGTTTTATTGGGCTTCATAGTTCACTGACTTTTTATGTCAGCAGATCTTGGAGCTGCTGACCAGTAAGTGAAAAGTCCAACTGGACATTTTGGAAGCTTGTACAAGTTGTACCCGGCGTGATAGAGGCGCCTACTTTTGTAAAACAAACTTGATGTAAATAATACAGGTATATGGTTTGTATAATGACTATTGTGATGATAAGTGTTATTTGTTTTTTGAAAGCATCTGAGAAATGTTTAAATTTCCCGTATTTTCGCGGGTAAAGTCTTCTGCTTGCATGATTTGACGAACGGACGCGGGTCTCGGAACTTGATTCCCTAGGCGCGGGTTCGGGGCGTCACAAGTGAAGTACGAGAAAGTTTGAGAAGATAAATTAGAAGAAAGTACGGAGCAAAATAGATGAAATTAAAGAGGAGAAGAGGAGGGGTATTTGAATATGCAAGGATGGTTTAGAGGCTTCCTTTGTTGTTGGAAACCGCCCTAAGGCTGCTTCTTATCTTCTCTTCAAAACTCAAAAATGGTGTAGGAATACAGATCTGATCTTACTGATTTGGATGATGATTAGGATTTCTTAGCTGTATTTTTATATGGATCTGGGAATCCTGTAATTCCAAGATGACCTAAATTCGATATCCGAACCGTTCCAGCTTGGATTTCCTGCAAAAATGACAATGAAAATAGAGAAACAATAAAGGAGAATAATAAGATCATGGTTAGAAGGAGAGAAGAAGGAGCTATGAAGAATAACTGAATAGGTAGCAAGCCAATGAAGATCGAAGATTGATAATGTTATCTGTGAAAATCATAAGCTTAGTTTTTTTTAAAAGATCCCTTTAAAATGAAGTTAACCCTCTATTTATAGGAATTTAAGAAAGTTTGTTAAAAATGGAATACAACTGTCAATAATTGATAAAAAAAATCTGAAATCTGTTTTTTTCTTTTAAGTAGACCATGAAAGCTTGCTCCCCTTGATCCGTTATCAAACAGGACCTCATTAATTATCATGACTAGATAACTTTTAAGGCATATTCTTCATAGGTTAAATAGAGAATGCCACTTCAATGGTGTTATAAGAAATTTCTCTTCAAGGTGTTTTCTTTCTATTTAACAAGATTCCTCTTGGGCCCTCCAAACCATAACTCATTAGCCTTCCCCAAAACATTACCTTTGTATATCATAAAAGCGGGTCATAAACCTTTATGACATCTTGTCCTAAAGGAAATCACAGGTGTTGGACAAAGACACCATTCCCTATAAAATAATCTCATGTCCAACAAGGGAAATCGTAGGTGTTGGACGAAGACACCATTCCCAGGGCGAAAACTGTATCTGCCATCAGGCCTCAAACTATTAACGGTAAAAGAATGGGACTACGGAGGACACAACCCTCAAGTAGCCCACAAGAAAAATGGGCAAGCAACATCCCAAATCCCTCCTGACTGTCAGCCCAGAGCAAAAATCCATACTACTGGAATAAGTAATGGGGGAATGCACACTCCCATCCCCACGGAGAGGCAACAATCTACACCTTAATCCCCTAACAAAGCAAACTTAGGGTACATGGTGATCAGTTTCCATCGAATCCCTATGGAGGAAATCAAGGCTCTTTAATTAGTACTCTGCCTTTTTGTTCCTTTTGAGAAGCAGCTCCTCCAAGCTTTACTAATCATCGTAGAGGAGCTAGTTACGCAATTGAATCAATATTTGTTCTTGATTGAATCATTAATCATTAGAAAGGCGTCAGAATCATAACATCTTTGATGAATGCCAGATCATCATCGTTGGTGTTGATGCCATATCATTATTGTTTGAAAGCGCTTTAAGCATGAATCAGGAATTATTTTCTGAGTAAATCATCAGGGAAAGGATTGGAATGATCAGTATGCTTCTCTATATCATATCATATCATATCAATATTAATTTATGTATAATATTCCACGTGTGGTGTTTGGTGTGTGTGTGTTATTTATTGGTGTGAAGAGAGAGCCATTTGAAATTAGGAGCTTTTTAAATTTCAAGGGCAAATGGATCAATTTATTTACAATGTTGTATTTCTAGGTGTAAATTATGGTTACTGATAAAAAAAAAAAAGGAAAGTTATTGTGACCGTCGTATGCGGAAAAGCAACACAGCCCAAGATTTTTATAGATACATCACGGAGAAGAAGGATGAGGAGTTGGTCAGAAGACCTCTATTCGGGAAGATTTCGAAGGCGTGGGTCCAACCAAGGTTTAGGTGTTTGCATGGATTACAGTGTTGGATAAGATCCTCCTAATTGATCTCAAGAATTGGGGATGAATATCTCGAAGAGGTGTTATATGTGCAGGGCTACGGGAGAAAATGTTGATCACCTAATTATTTCACTGCTCTCTGGCTTCGAGGTTATGTCATTTTTTCTTCTACCTATTCGGGGTCTCTTGGGTTTTTCTCAAGGAGGCAAATGACATCATTCTTGACTGGCTTAAGGGGGGTCTTTGGTTCAAGGTTCGAAATATCGAAAATATCGGCGATATATCGATATTTTTCGGTATCGGTGGTGACTGACACATCTATACCGTGTTAAGAAAAACTTACATGATATCGTGGATTATCGACGATATATCAGTGATATCGACGATATGTCGTCGATAACCCACCGATAAAGACCAAGACCGTGAATTTGGTTTTTTTTTTCTTTTAAATCCCTTTTTTTTTTTTGCAGATATACAGGCATCCATCCAAGCAAATAGAGAGAAATCAATCTTGAGTTCTTTGATTTAGGAGAAAAAAAAAAAGGGGGTTTGAGACTTGATTGTAGACGGTAGAGAAGAAAAAAGGAAGAAGAAGGTTGTGGCCGTGGGTACATACCTGTGCCATTGCCGTCGCCGTCGCCGTCGCCTTCTCCGATTGCAAAACCGTTGTCGAATGGCCATACCCCTCTCTCCCCTCTTCCTCGTTTCCAACCTCTGTAATTCATCGAATGTGTTTAGATATTTTAAACCCTCAAAAGGGTTATGCTAACTTTCCTCACTTAATAACATTCCCTTTTATTTTTAAGGGGTATTTGCATATAAACTCCTACATTCTCCCCACTTTGCAAATACACTGTTACAGTTTGCAAATTAACTCAAATAACTATTTTGTCCTTGGGAGATTTTATAGCCTTACAAAGTCCCTTTAACTGCTGTTGAACTATGGTTAATCAAATGACACGTTAATTTTTTTATTTTTTATTCTAAAAATCAAGGTTAGATGCTTTAATCCTAAGGGTTAATAAATTTTAACCATAATTAAAGATAGTTAAAAGGGGACACATTAATTTTTTTAAATACCTAGGTTAAATCTTTAACCCTGAGGGTTAGTGAACTCTAACCACAATTAAGGGGAGTTAAAAGATATGTTTAATATTTTTTAAGACCAAGGTTAGATGTTTTAATCCTAAGGGTTAGTTAATCTTAATCATAGTTAAAGCGAGTTAAAAGAGGACACCTCAAATTTTTAATTTTATTTTAAATTAAGGTTAGATGCTTTAATTCTAAAGATTAGTGAACCTTAATTATGGTTAATAGGATTTCAGAGACACATAAATTTTTTTCGTTTTGAAAACCAAGGTTAGATATTTTAACCCTAAGGGTAAGTGAATCTTAACCATATTTAAAGAGGTTAAAAAGGGACAAGTTCATTTTTTCTTATTTTTTTTCTAAGAGCCTTCTTATTTTTTTCTAAAAACCAAGGTTAGATGCTTAAGATTCACTAACACATCTAACCTTGGTTTTTAGAATTTTTTTAAAAAAATTAATGTGTTCCCTTTTAACTCCCTTTAACTGTGGTTAAGATTCATTAACCGTTAAGGTTAAAGCCATTGGAAATACTTTTCACATCTAATGTTATTCACAGTTCTCTTTACCTCTCTCTCATAAATCATGCAAATAAAAAAATCTTCTATGATTTTTAAAAGAACTAAAATTACATTTTCTAACCTATTAAAAAAATATAGATTAAAAAAAAAAAACATTGTATTTTGGCATAGAGGTTTGGTTTTGCTTGATTACATTAAATTTTTAATCACTTAAACAACACTCAATGACCTAGAGGTCTTGCTTGTTTACATCAAAAATAAAATTACATCCAAATCATGGGCCTTGAGCCCCAATCTAACCAAAAAAATTACATCCAAATCAAAATAAAATTCACATCCTGCTTATTTACATCAAATTGGAGTCCCGCACATTTAAATAAAATTACATCCACTTCTTTTTGCATAATTACAACATCAACTTCATAGTCAACTAAAATTACAGTCGTCTTCTTTTTCTCTTGATGCAGGGTCTCCGATAATATAAGCATCTTCTCTTCTTCCCATAATGATTCAGTCCTGTAAAAACATGGAGTTCATCAATTGCATATAGAAATATGTTTAGATACTAATTAAATTTTAATTATTTATCAAATTTAATGTGCATTCATAAGATTTTCAAAAGTTTAAAACAATTAACATGGATAATCATTAAAAAAAAAAAAGAATCAAATAGTCTCACATATTTGTTCAAATGAAATAAAATTGATTATATTACAATTAACATAAAGGTATGAGCACATTTTATTGAGAAATGAATGAAACATGAATTAATTATACATTATCGTCACTCATCAGCGCACATCTTTACTCTTTTCTCATTGCATCTCTTATATACATTGTTGTTTTTTAAATGTTTTTATTCTAAAAGGTGTATTAATATTTATTTTAACATTTCCTAAAGTTTCACTCCAAAATTCCATGTTTTACCTCATTTTTTTGCAATTTTTCCAAAAATCACCGATAAATGATATATCTTCCGATATATCTCCGATATATCTTTTTTCCCGCGGCCCGACATGTCGAGCGATATCAACATTTAGAACCTTGCTTTGGTCACATGGGGAATATCCTATGGAGCTTGCTGCCATTTGCAGTTACTTAGGGCATATGGTGGGAAAGTAACAATAGGGTGTTTGAAGGATCTGAATTCTCTCTTTCTAAGCTTTGTTTGTCCATTAGATATAGCCTATGTAGTAGGGCGGCCTCCCTCCAAGCGTTTGTGGATATCTCCTTGCTAGGTTCCATATACAAATAGAGCCAACTAATTTCCTGCAACTCCCAGTTTTTTTTTTTGTTTTTTGAGTGCAATCGCCTTGTCCCCACTCAAAGTTTGCAGCAGTGCTGGTCAGCTATCAGAGGACCATGACTCTTATTTTGGTCTAAAACCAATGGAGTTGGTATTTGTTTATATGTCTGAAATCGCCTTGAAATGCCCTGGGATACCTTGCATATGGGTTTATAACCACCTTTGTAGACATAAGTGGTGTCAATAATTGGAAAGTATGTAAGTGCAGGTATTTCTTGCAAAGAGAATCATTCTGTTATACTGACATGTAAAGGTGGTAACTGCCTTGGATCATGTTGAACATGTTCCTAGGGGACTGTCGGTGAGCCATAAGCCGTTGTGTTCCTAGGGGACTGTTGAACAATGAAAGTTGAATTCTTGCATAACGTTCAAAACTGGTTACTGGCACCTAAGTAAATGCCGGCATTGGCAACTTGGTTTAAAAGAAAGATCGTGGCCAAAACTGTAGCATCAGCTCATTTGCTTTTCAAAATCGACTGGTTAGTATCTACCGAGATCAATGCAGTCAATTATGTCTCTCCTAGAAGTTGGTTAGCTACCTCTCATTTTGTTCTAGGCTTCTTCCTATCCGTAGGTCATTTGTGGCATGCGGGAAGGGCCCGTGCAGCTGCAGCAGGATTTGAAAAAGGAATTGATCGTGATTTTGAACCTGTTCTTTCCATGACCCCTCTTAACTGAGACAGGAGATCAAATGCCTGAAGTAGGAATCCATTTGACTCCATCATACATATTGGGATGAGGTCATACTTAACGTCAAATGCAATTTCTGTTAAAATTGCTTGTTGGCCATCTAAAAGATGCCAGTTCAGATTTTCACACAAAAAACAATTTCATTTGGATTGCACTATGGATTGGTTCTGGAGGGTTGCTGTCTAAAGGGGCTTCTAAGGCCTGGGCGAAGGTTCTAAAAGAACTAAGGGTTTGGTCTCAGTTTGGGTATTTGAAAAATCAGAAGATCTCAGCTGATCATCTCTGAAGAAACAACACACATCCGTGCAAATAGTTTGTCTACAACCTGTAGAAAGATTGATCAATGGTAGATACTTCTGTAATATTCAACTGATCACAAATATGCGCTGTAAGGTCATGATCAGCTCCAGTTTGCAGTGAAAACTACAACGAAAGCATTCTTCTTTACCTTTATATGCTTCTTCTTGCCGTAAGCTTTACTTTTTATGAAATGATTTTTCTTCCTCAGAAAGGATTCTTCCGGGTTATGCTAGTGTAGTTTCCTGTTGGGGTAGTTAATCTTGGTGGTTTTCGACAGTAGATGTCAATTTAATCATCATTACAGATGGGATAGAGTTAGCTGCTACAATGGTACCTCAAACTTGCAGTCACAACCCCTTTGGTCCTCTGTCAAGGCCAGTGAATCAGTGGTTTTAGATTCCTGCCTCCACGAATTGACATTGGTAAGCCTAGAGGGCTTCAACGAGATGACCGGCCATTCTGACCCCCCATTGCTTTGGGTTGTCGTGCTGAATCATTCAAATTCTTCTACCTTAATCTTTTTTCTTTTTTCCTTTTTTCTATTTTGAGATATGCATGTATATGCTGAATCATTCAAAAGTTTGGTCTGACAATTCTGAAACATGTAGGCTTGTGGTTCTGAATTTCAAATGGTTAGTTTGGTTAAATGCTGCTATATTGATAAACTTTCCTTGCCACGTGCATGTATTTCTTTTTGTCTTTTCTACAATTATGATTAATTGTTACTTAATGATGTGAACATCTCATGACATTCTCATACTATAAATCCTCTGACAGCATTCACTGCTTTCTCTTTTCCCATGGTTCACTTGTAAAGTACAATTAGGAAATTTACCATCCAAATTGAAGTAGGTGACTTTGGAATGTTTCTATTTTAGTAAGGAATTTCCGTCTAAGCTTTATCTTTTGTATCATGAAATGACCATTGTTTATTTACGTGGATCAATTTTGATCAGCCTAACTAAAGATGCGACAGGTCATGGTAATTAAAATTGCAATCATGCTTCAATATATAATGATGTGATGAAATTTGATGTCTTTTACTTATGTCCCTAGTCCCTACTAACAGTTTCTTCTGTTTGAATACTCTTGTTACAGATGCCATCCCTTCAACAAAGGCCATGCTCTTGCAAATAACTGTTGCAATGAAGGCGATGCCTTGGTACTCTGCTCTTCCAACACTTTCGGAGTACATGGTTGAAAGTGGCTGGACAAAGTGTTTTTCTAGAATAAGGGATGTTGGATGGCCTGCATACCTTACGTTTTTGCTAGTTTATATTGTACTTGTGGAGTTTGGGATTTACTGGATGCATAGAGAGTTGCATGACATAAAACCTTTGTACAAGCATCTTCATGCAACACATCACATCTATAACAAGCAGAATACACTTTCTCCATTTGCCGGTAAGTTCTACTTTATGTTTATTTAATTGCCACAGATTATTGTTTGGCAGGTTAAATTGAGCATATTTTGCATCAATGTGCTTGGTGCATGTTTATGTAGAATTTAACTTCTTCTTACTAATAGGCTGGACGCGGAAACTAATATTAATGTTATCAATTTAAGTCTTATCTTTTACTTTAAAATTTGATACGTCTAACGTTTAAAGGGATGTCATGCTTGCTCACCAGTATTGCTGGCTGTGGAGAAATTTTGAGAAGGGGGGTGGGGGTGAGGATGGGCATTTTTGATTTAAGCTTTGATGAGGGTGGATGTGGTCCCTTCCAACAACACAAACATTTAAATGAAGAAAAGGATGCGGAGGAACGATACAGGAACCTTATTGCAACATAAATTTCATTTCATGTTCCTAGGAGAATGTAGTGCCCATAAGGATGTGGAAACACTATTGTTTAACAATGAATTGTTTAACAATGCCAAAACATCATGGAAGAAGAAGAAGAGTCTCAAAATCATTTAGCTAGCATTTGGACTCTCTGAAATTTGTTGGTGCTTCTTCATGGAAGATTCATCTCTATGCATGGTTTCCAAACTTGCAGATAGGTATTCAGACCATTTAGAATTGTAGGTGTGTTGGGCAGTGGAAATCATTTTGGCTTGGTGTATGTGCTGCAAGCCTGCATCCATGGAAGCACAAACTCAAGATCTCTAGAAGATTACCTTAGGGTGTCTCATGAAGTCATTATAGTTGTGGTTCTTGTTGAATAATATGTTATAATTGTGTGTGAAATTCGATAATAGTGAGAACAAATAGAAAAAGGGGAAATAGGTTGTAGGAGAAGCACTAAAGATTGATTTGGAAAATGACGCAGATCGAGATCATCATAGTCCGCTCTAATGGAACACAAAGAATGTGATAGGTACGATATCTGAACATGTAAGCGCTTGAATGGGATAGAAGTGTTTTCAAACACCCTTTTGTTTCTACTCCCCAAAACACCAATAAATCATAAATGGAACCGGGCTTCATCCTCCACACAACAAGGTAGCCAACTCCACATCTCTAAATGACCGGCTGGAAATGAACTCCATGAACCCTAGTGGGAAGACCCATTGAACACAAAGAGGGGATAGGAAATGACCCCATGACTGCCTAAATGGCAATTAAGGAACAAGTGACCAACCGTTTCCTCCTCTCCCATGCATAAATAGTATCTATTGGCCATCCTCCACTCTCTGTTCATTAAGTGGTCCGTGGTTGAATTTGATCCAAGGCTGTTGTCCATATGAAGAAACAATCTTTGATGGAATACTCGGATTCCAAACAGTTCAATGAGGAAAATAGGATAGAATCTGTCATCTAAAGCATGTAGAAGGACTTAACAGAAAAGCGACCCTTGTTGTCCTTAGACCAAGATCTAGTATCTCTAGTTGAAGGGATGGGATGACATTACTCTTAGTAGATCATATGTTTCCCAATCATTGAGACTTACACAATCAGCTACAAAAACCCATCTTCTCTGAATTTCAAACAAGATGCTACTAAATAGTTTTTCTTTGAAGCCAAACAATGGAGATTACCAAAATCTTCTTTTAAGGTTCTTGACCACAGCATAAATCCTCCCAAAATTTTACTTCGTTACCTTTGCTAAGATAGAAGTTGATGTGTTTGCTTAACTTCTCTTTCACCTTGATAATGGCTTTCCACATTCTCACCCCCATGAAAGCCTCTAACCTCCTTGGGATCCCAAACAGAATGGTTCCTATATTTTGCAACTATGGTCTTTCTCCACAGGCTCTCCATCTCTTTCCCAACCTCCATAACCATCTCTCTAGTAAAGCTATGTTCTTGTTTCTCAACATTCTCACTCGAAGGCCACCCTCCCTGATTTGCCTGCATACATCCTTCCATTTCATCAAGTGATACTTCATTACATCGTCGTTCCACAGGAAAATCCTTGCCTTTTCTATAAGACGTTTGCAAGTGAGCTGGAATAATCAGGTGTGACTAAAAGTAAGTAGGTAGGCTTTCTAAGGTGCTTTTAATAAGGTTAGCTTACCCCCTTTAGACAGGAGTATAGATTCCATGATGCTAGTCTTGCATTCACTCTTTTGACTACAAGATCCCAAATCGATGTATCTTTAAATCTAGCTCCTAGAGGCAAACCTAGGTTGGAGCTTGAAAGCCCACCTTACCACCCAAACACCTGCTACCTCATCCAAATTAGGCACGTTTCAACCTCGAAAATTTTATTATTGGATAGGTTGATTCTCCGACCAGAATGACCTCAAAACATCTACGGAGAAAGCTGAGGTGACCCAATTGTTGAGTCAAGGTGTTACAAAGAATCAGAGTGTCATCAACAAACTGAAATAGGAAACTCTTAGTCATCAACAAACAGGAAAGCCCTCAATCACACCCTTAGTAACCCAAACCTCCTAACCTACTACTCGCTCCCGCTCTCAAACCTTGTCCATGCTCTCAAACCTCGCTCTCATCTTGGGAGCCCGGTTTCAACTTTTGTAGAGCACGGTTTATGGTTTATAAAGAGCGCGGTTTGTGTAAATTTTAACTTTATCCTCATTTTTCATGTCATGTTAAGTGGGTGTATTTTATCATTTTCCTTTGTAGGGTATAAGATTCTTTTAAGGTTTGTTAATTGTTAGTCATTTGTATTTGAATTTGGAATGATGAATTTAATATATCAATAGTCATCATGTTTACTGTGACTACAAAATTTGAATGGTGAAAGATATCAATTAGTTCTTATATTTTAAGAAGTAAAAATGATATATTTGCATATACATTTCAAGAACCTTATATATAATAATTATATATATAGGCACTCCAAAGGCGCTCGCAACCTTATCCTAAATTGAAATTTGACGCTCTCGCACCCCCGCTCTTGTTCTCGCTCCCGCTCCTGTTCTCACTCCCGCTCTGCGCTCTGGTTACTTAGATCAACCCTTTTCTGCTCTACTAATCATCCTACTAAGAGCTTCCTGACCAAAAGAAACATGATTAGAGACGAGGGATCACCTTGCCTCTAGCCATGAGATGTCTTGAAATAACCTGCCAGGGTTCTATTAACCTGAATAGTTGTGGACACTTCTTCCTCTAATTTCTCCGTTTAGTACCAAAACCCATCCTTCTCATCAATTAGTGCAAAAACTCCCAATCAATATGATCATGGGCCTTTTAAAGATCCAACTCACAAATAATCCCTGTCTTCCACATCTGATCCTTGCATCCAAGCATTCATAAGCAGTTAGTACCCATAAAAAACATGCCTTCCTTTCAGAAAGGGACCTTGTGGGAGGTGAGATAATCTTCCCCATAACCCATTTGGGTCGAGATGCTAGGGCTATAGGAATGATCTTATTAATGTCACCCACAACACTGATTGGCCTAAAGTCTTTCAACTCCTTGGCACCTCCAATTTTGAGAGTGAGGGAAATGAAGGTACTATTAATGACGCTATCGAAATTGGCACTATCATAAAACTTTTCAATCGATTTCATTAGATTTTCTCCTAAAATATGTTGACATCTACCGTAGAAGGGAATTGGAAAACCATCAGGTCAAGGGTCTTTATCCCCTTCCATATCTCTGATAATAAAATTTCCTCCTTCTGGAGAGCTTTCTCCAACCAGTATCTCTTGTCATCTCATAATAAAACCCATACCATCAAGTTTCAGTCTGTAACCCATACCAGTCTCTCTTGTGATTTTTGCCTCCAATAAATCTCCTCGTTCTCCACTAATTTCTGGAGCTCCACCATTAGCTCCTATATCCTTTATTGTTGTAATTCAATACATTTTTATTTAACTCATTGAATGTAAGATTTTAATATTTAAATTATATTTCTTATATTTGGCTAAGTGACTATGGTTTTTATTTTCATACCTATTTATCAACACACACATTTTTTAACTTATAAAATTCTTACTCTCATATGTATGGTTATAAACATAGTTGGAGGCAGCCTTCAGTTAGTTTGTTTTTAGCTTATATTTATATTAAAAGAAGTTTTATGCAAGATATCCAAGTTTCTCATTGCATATCCAAGCGTTTCTTAGCGTTTCCTGATTTTTTCCTCCATATCCATCCAATATGGTTCGATACACTGATAAGTATCTTAATTTGGACCTACCCAGATGACACCCGATACCAATATTTTGAACCACGTTCGCAACATTAAGGGTACTGTCAATCAAATTGTTCCTATCTATAAACTCTACAACTACGACCCCTTTCTTCTCATAAGAAAATCTCACAGTGTCAAAATCACCACCATTCACGAAGGCACCATGGAAGTCCCCAGCCCCAATCCCCATCTAGCCCGTACATCATCCAAATATTGCCAAAACATGGAAAACAGACTATTGGAATTTGGCCCATACACTTTAGAGAACACCTAAGAAGCCATCTCCAATGTTCCTACAAAGAAGGGACAAAGGAAAAGCACCTACATCTCCAAAACCCCAACTTACACCTTGTTCCAATTATTAAAATTCCATCTGAAACCCCCAAGGAGGGGAGGTCGATCCAACCATGCCCTGCTTGCCCCCAAATATCTTAATAAGATAATCATCCATTCTTTCCATTTTGCTCTCTTGTAAGCATAGAATATTTGCCTTTGTAGCCATAATTAATTGTTTTTCGGCTTTCTTTTTTTTTCCTCTCATACCAAAACCTCTAAGATTTTGTATCGGTAATTGATAAGATTGGTTTCAGCCTAAACTAGAGTTGATTTTGTAACCTCATCCAATTAGCCATGGTGGTCTAAACAAATGTTTTAAACGTGAAGGCTTGAGAGGAGGCGTTATAATCTCAAGATGCGTGCGTAAGCCTCACAAGAAAGCTTCATGCTCTCATTTTAACAAATAAAAAAATATAAGAAAAATTGCAAAAAGATTTAAAAATTTTCTGAAAGATTATAGTATATATAGAGAGAGAAAAAGAGATACATATATATTTTTATTTGTGTACATTGTTTGTGGGCGTGTGAGCGCATGCGTACACATAGGAAATACTATATAAATTATTTAACTATAAAAAAAATAAAGACAAGAATCGCAAGCAAATGCTGAAATTTAGGTTTACTTTGCTCTTCATATACATATGAAGATGATGTTTATTCACCAATTCATATGGTGGATCTAGAACTATAGGAAAAATTGCAAATAAGTCATAAACTACATTGTAGGCCAGTGACTCCAAATTTTTGCAATGTCTATTAGAAAAATAGTGTGAATTAGACTCAAAGGATTTTAAAAACCTAAATATGTTGCACATAATAAATTAAGTGTTAGTTAAGATCAATATCACCATCATCATTTTCAATATCTTATCATGAAATAAATAAAGTGCTACTTATTATTAGTTGAAACAAATAACAAATTAAAAAAAAAGACATTTAAGTCTCAACTGTGGCTAGAACCCTAATTTTAGTTAATGATTGAAGCGTACACCATAGACATAAAGCGAGCCTCAAGGTGTGAGGCATGTGCCTCATGTGAGCCTCACACTTTGAGGCGTGAACCTCATGGGGTATTAGCCTTATGGTTGAGCCTCCGGGTGTTTTCCTTAAGCCTTGTCCCGAGGCGAGCCTCAAGGCATAAGCTTCAAACGCCTTTTAAAACACTGCTCTAAACTTGTGGAAATTCTACTTAGGGAGGGGATAGCTTTTAAAGTTATGTCGAGTCAAAGCTATTTTGCAAATGAGTGTTAGATTTTTATGGGATGATGTCTGCCAACTAGGTGATTGATGTCGGAAGAAAAAATTGGCAGAAGGGATAGTAGTAAAATTTTGGTGAAAGCTAACAGAGTCAAATGTCGGTTGCTCATGCTGGTCATAGATAAAGCAGTTTCACAAAGTAAACATACATTGCCTTCCTGCTGTCCATGTTGATATGTCCAAGACTCCAAGTATCAAGAATGTCCATGGTAAAAATAACATCAGATGCGACGAGGAATTGAAATATTGAATTGGTTAATCTTGCATCTACGAGGAATTGAAATATTGAATTGGTTAATCTTGCATCTACTGTCCATCTGAAATTCTGAACACAGTTATTTGAAAACAATGTTCGATGAATTTAGGGTAAATTTCCAAAAAAAGAGAGAGAACATATTGTTACTTCCAAAAATCCTTGCATGTCTCACTCTTTGAATTCATTACTCTCCCTCTCTCTCTATTATCATTAAATCATTACTTCCTTTCACTCTTGATGATCAAATCATCAGCAATCAGCAAATATACACAAGAAATTGATAACACCTGGGAAATCTTGACAACGATTGGGAGTTTACCTTAGCAGTAAGCTAATTTAGATCTTTATTTAGTGTAACTGCCTTACCCATATGTTCGATTTTTCACCAATTTCTTGGAAGTTGGAACCATCATCCTTGCACATCATATTATATGCTCCTTAACATCCCACAACCTAGTTTCCTTTGGCAATGAAACTAATTGCTAGGTAATGTTCCATTCTAGTTCTCTCGTGTCCAAGATTACTTTCTTCTCTCTCCACTTTGGATGAGAGAAATCTGTCACACTTGAGGGAACGTCAGCAGGGTGCTTTATATCGGAGGCATGATATGATGGAAACGATGGTTCTGTAGGAAAAACAATAACTGCAATGAGGAGGTGCGCAATAACATTAACTTTAGGGATGTGCCTAAATAAAATATATTAGAACTGTCAGCTCAGAAGGGTAAAAATGAAATTAGGAGGATCAAAAAGATTCCTTGATCTGAGAAAGCAATCTACTAATGCTCTAGAGGGATTTTTGTTGTATCCTCTTTCTTTAACCTGGAAAGACTGTAACTCCTTTACTGGTTAGTTCTCTTCATCATGTTATTTGAAAGAGATTCCAAGGTAACACAATCACCTAGAGAAGGACAACACAATTTTCTTCAACCTTGGAGATAAACAGGGTTGTGAGAGAATTCTCATCACTATTAATGAATGGAATTCTCTCAAAATGTTACATCCATCAGTATCAACTTTTTCCTTTAACAAGATCAAAACATACCATTTTTACAGCTTCAGGGGGAATTTTACACCTAAGAGGATCATGATTGTAGCCAAAATCAGCCAAAGACTTATTTATATTTAAAAAATAGAATCGAACAAGTTAGAGATAAATTCCCGAAACAGAATGCTAATGCGCAATACTCTTATTTCTATTGTCATCTTCCTTTTTTAAAAGTCCCAAAACACATAATATGATGGGAATAAAAAAAATACAACTTTTAGTATGTCTACTTATGTTGCATTTGTACTCACTGTTGTAAACCAAACAATGAGTCCAAAGTCTGAATCCCTTTGCAATAGAATCCTACGGTTTCCATTAAAAATTACCGTTGATGATTTGAATTTTAAATCCTACGATTCGAGTTATAGAAGAATTATAACCCTTTTAAGTGAAACAATGTACACTACTTTCTTGGATGTCTGGTTTTTTTTACCAGAAAGGTGGATATTAATTGAGTGCATTTCTTGTACAGACATCCATCCCTATGGATTGGAATATTTTTCCTCTTTTATCACCTTCTTTTGACCTCCGTATTGAAAGGATCCCATAGTGGCTATCAAATGGCTAAAAAATTCTCCAACTCTCCCCTTGCTGGCATTTCTCCCCGTATTGACAGCTGGAAGTCAACATTGCCAATGATTTCGTTGCCAGTATATTGCATATCCTATAAAAGGCTATCCTCTTGGTGATAGAGGATTTGGTGTATGTAGCAGTAGGTAAATAATCTAGATACATCTACCAAATTTGTGATACATGTTTGCAGGGTCCCACTTGTTTTCTTATTTTAATACACTTATTCGTATATAAAAAAAATAACATAACTTGTATGACTGTTGATTGCTCCTCTACATACTGTGTCGAAGCAAAATACTAACTTGGCTGGCAAACCATGATGGTGTTTATACCCTTTAAATGGTTGTTATTCAGATAAGAACTTTGAATGTCGATATTCCATATTTTTTACAAAACTATCCACAGTGGGGCTGCTTTTGGGTTACTAAGTTAAAAAGGATTAGCTATACAAGAAAATATTAACTAATACTTGTGCATAAAAGAAATAAGGAACCTGTGATAGTGATCTCGGACACATTTTCACTCAATTAGGAAAGAGTAAGATCACACAAGCCATGGATATAAAATTAAGTGCCAAAGTGATCACATTTTTTTTAAGATTAATAAGATTGAGAACAAGAAAAATCTGAGTCAAAAGTACCATAGGAGGTGATTGAAATAAGGTAAAAGTAATGTTCTTAGACACTATTGATGATTCCTATATTTCATATTCATAGGGAATCAAAAATTTTGAAGTTCATCAACCAAACTTTAGATTTAATCTGGAATCTTAAAAATCTTGGGGGACCCTCATCCTGTTGTATCGTATCTACTGGAAACCTGCAACTTATCCACTTTTGTTTTTCAGGGTTCTTTTTGTGGTACTCTTTAATGCATCTGTATCTCAGAAGATCTGCTAGGTCGAAATTAAAAAGATTCTTCTTGGGTGTACATTTATGAGGGACTAGAGTCAACTTTGGCAAATAGTTATAGGTAAAGTAACACATTTTTTTCATGGTTTGAGTACGAAAAACATTTTTAGGACCCATGCGAATGGGTTAAGGCATGTATGGTCAGATACATCCATGCTCTGTATTTAAGCATCTTTGAGTTCCTTGATTGTTCAAAAGGCCTCCTTTGAATGAATAATTGTTATTTAACTTAATTGATCTATCTTTTTTCCATTTACAGGTTGTTCATTAAGCAATTCCTGTAAAAACTACTTATACCTCTAGGCTCTATCATGATTTAAAATTTACCTATTTTATGTCAGGTTTGGCATTTCATCCACTGGACGGGATACTGCAGGCAGTACCCCATGTGATAGCACTCTTCCTTGTGCCAACCCATTTCACGACTCACATTGCTCTCTTATTCCTTGAGGCCATATGGACAGCAAACATTCATGACTGCATCCATGGAAAGATGTGGCCTGTCATGGGTGCTGGCTACCACACGATTCACCACACTACATACCGTCATAACTATGGCCACTACACTATATGGATGGATTGGATGTTCGGAACTCTTCGTGATCCTGTATTAGAAGATACTCCCAAGAAGGTGACATGATTCGCTTGCCGTGCTGGTCTCATATTATATGTTGAAGGTGATTGTGTTTGTTAACTTGTCTGCTGGTTATATTGCTTTGTTTTCTATGTGCCTTCGCGTAAATCATCTTTAGTTGAGTTGCTTCCATTTTAATTTCCCAGTGCTCATGATTAGAAAGTTAACATTACAGAAGCTTAATATAAAAAAAGGGATTATATTTGTGTTTTTCAAGTGGAACCTTAGTTTCTCCAATCCTTAGGCCTCTCAATTCATCTTAGCCTCCACATTACATGTTTCACCTTTTTTTGTGTGTGTGTGTGTTGACCATTTGGGTACATTTTGGTTGGTTATAAACCAAAATCATATCCATTTACTGGTTTATAAAACAAACCATATCCATTTACTTAAACCAGATAACTTTCAGGAAACATAATAATGACTCTTGACGTTTTGATAAAGGCCTGAAACTGAGGAAGTCGAACAAAGTAGTTTGCATCTCAGAGAAATCCATCCATCTCAAACAGTTATATGTTTTCTGGTCTATGGCCCACTCAAGCAGTTTCCCCACCAATTGAGTCGTTCAAGCTGTTCTGTTGATAACCCTTGGGGTGTAGCCTTGTGGTTGAAGAACGATCCGAACCGTAAACCCGGATGTCTTGAGATTGAATCTGGGCTCCCCTCAATATCGGATGAATGGGTTGGAGGGTTACCTATGCATCATGTCGGACTAGTTGAGTCGGCCCAAGATATGAACAACAAATAGGGTATAACATCCAAGTACTTGATTTTATCCACACAAAAAAAAAAAAAAAAAAAAAAAAAAAAAAGAACACCCAAGGATAAACTATTAGATGAATGCTCTCATGTGGGAGACTTGGGAGACCAGGGATTGAGTTCTTGTGAGTTAACAGAAGCGTTGATATGGTCACCGGACCGACCGGACTGTGAGTATGTAAGTCTCCTCAAGCTAACCTAACCCTATATATATATATATATATATATATATATATATAAGCTAGTTGAACAGTAGTGATTTGGAGTACTGTAGCAGTACCACAACCATCTATGACCTACCTACTTCTTTCTCTCTCACACCAAAAAATAAAGGGGAAAAAAAAGGAAATAAAGAAGTAAAACAAAACACTAGAGAGAAAAAATATCTTTTTTAAATAATTGATTTCTTATATAGAAAATGGGGCCTTAACTTGTTGCTATATCTGAAAAGTCCTTGGCTGAACTCATAATATCGAAGAGGACCTCTTCATTTTCCCTTTTTATTTTGAGATTGATTTTGAGCCTGAGCTCTATTTCACGGGGTTGAAGCGGAGCTCCCCTTTTTACTCTATTGGTATGGCACGTTTGTAATTAATGGAAGAGGCTGAGCAAATTTGCAACACATCATAATTACAAAATACCACCCTGATAGTGTAAAAAGGGGAGCTCCGCCCAACACCATCAAGTAGAGCCCCTCTTTGTATTTAAATTGTTTTATTTTATCCTCCGCTATAATATTGTAATAAGCAATACTAAGTCCACTTTTCTCTTCTCATTCACTTTCTTTTTTTTTTAAACAAGAAGATAAAATAAAAAATAAAAAAAATGATGGCCCCAAAAAAGATGAAAACATAGATGAGAAAGAAAGTGAAGCGCTATCATTGCTCTTTTATAATTTGCATAAGTTATTCTCTCCGTCCATTTTTTATTTGTATAAGAAGAAATGTTTTAATTGTAAGTTGCAAAACCTATGGATTTCTAAAATCAATCCTTTTTTTGGTTGAAATGATATCATGTAATTAACACACTTTCTAAACAATCTGAAAGTGAGGTTTCTCAAGTTCTCTTTTATTTATCCATTTAATAAGCTATTTATATCTCTATAATTTTCTATACTCTTCGTTTTGGGCATTATCCTCTCAAACCCTCTTGATCTTTCATCCCTATTCGCAAAGGCAAAATGAGATTCTAATTTCTATCAATGCTATTAGATGAGTTTCTGATCGTGATAATATGATGATCTTGTTCTCATTCCAATTTTCTTTTCTTTTTCCTAATTCTCTTTTTTCTGGAATAAATTTGTATTAATGTACATTCTTATCAATCAATTTAAAAAAAAAAAACACACAAAACAGATGAATAAGAAGAAAACTAGTGGGGATAAAATGGTGAAAAGGAAAGTTAGGCCCCTTTTTCTAACAAAACTTAAAGGGAGGGTCCTTTTGATAATAGTGAAAAACATGTTACCCATTTCGAATTATGACTCTTACAGGACACCTCACGTTGATTCTTTCTTTCATTTGATGATCAAAGGAAGCTCACAATAAATAAATAAAATTATAAATAAGATTTATTTATTAACGAAGTCTACCAGTTCGTACACTATACACGCTAAGTAACAAGGGCCACCAATTGTCGTAGCTAGAAAACAAGCCAACGCGGCATTTATCAACTTTCATTTATATTATCGTTTGTTACTTCGCTAGTGACGGAGGGTGGTGCGGAGCTGATGGGCCCTATCTGATTAGAGCTCCAACGCGTGGAGTTTTGTTATGGGTCCTAGAGCAGTCCTTTATCAACTAAAATGTATTTAGATGGGTTACTATCGTTTAATAGGTTTTGATAAACATATGAAATATTCTAGTGGGGCCCATTGCACGTGGGGTCCATACCATGCACGTATTGTCCGTATATGTCTGTCTGCGTTATACGTACAAGCCAACATTTGGACATTTGACTCGAAATTATCTCAAGATGTAACCGGTTAGGCCCTGAGGTCACCACGTGGCCTATTGACACCCTTATCTATGGTTAAGATTCATCTACTTCTAGGGTTTACCAATTTGTCATTGGATTTAGGAAAAAAAAAAAATGCTACTGACCCCTTTAGGCCGAGACTATGTTCTAAGAGTACGGGATTTAGGTGGGCCCATCCATTAGTAACAAAGTCAAAAAAAAAAATTAAATTTTTCTTTGGACTTTGCTACTGAGACCGTATTAGGGCCGAGCGTTCTCCTTAAGCACAAGATTTCAGGTGGAGCTCATTTTCACATGGTGGGCACCACCTAAATTCCATGCTTGGGAGCACAATCTCAGTGGTCTCAGCCCTAAGACGGTCTCAGAAGCTTTATCCCTTTTTTATTTGGAAAATTGTCACCACCTTGGTTGGTGATGAGAGAAGGTGCATCTTGAATCCCATTTTAATGTCATGTGTCATTCTTTTGGCTCAAGGCTCGATTTAAATGTGGTTAAGATTCACTAATCTTTAGGATTCACCCATCTATTTTTAGTTTTTTTTTAAATAAAATAATTTTTTTCTAATCACAAGAGTAAAAAAAAATTAACTAGAGTTCATGTTGGATTGGCTTTGTGAGTGTGGGAGTAATAACTATTATTATTTTATTATTATTATTATTTTTACCTTAGGAGTTAGTAATGGTCAAATAATCATTTTTTCAAATAATAGTAGTTGAAGAATACCAAGTTGAATCTCTCAACTTCCTATTCTCCAAACACTATTAATTTTTAAAAAATGATTATTTGATCATTAATTTCTGCATAATCAATTCTATAGAATTGATTTTTGGCTAATAAAATCCAATCCAAACGCTACCTAAGGATAGGTGGGTGAACCTTAGGGGTGAGGGAATCTGGGTGTTAATAAATACACGTGGAGACCTCAGGGGCATAACCGACTCGGAGAAGTCCCAATCATAGGCATGTAGAGAGAGAGAGAGAGAGAGAGAGGAGAGATGTTTGACTTTCTTGAAAGTTTGACGTCAAGGTCATTGCATCCTTGATCATCCGCATAGGTCATTTCGATCCTCTCCTACCAAGCTATTTCCTTGACCCTTCCAAGAAATTTCATCTGTACTTTTTTAATAACTAACCTGTGCTATATCTTCTTGCACTACTGGTAGAACTTGGAAACAACAACACAAACCTTTTATAATCCTAAGCCTCGTTCTAAGGATTTTCCACAGCTCATTGATCCATTAGTTTAATCATTTCTTCATATTTTCCAGAAAGAATGGCAGCCAAACGGCTTCTCGACCAATCCAGTTCTGACCCAGATCAGCCAGATGGAAAGCGGATCAGGACTAGACCTTCTTTCGCTGCGTTCGTATTCAAATTTTACCGGATATAGTCTTTTGCTTCATTTTTCTTGTGCTTGATGTAGAAAACTTTGTTTTCTATTGGTATTAGTATTTCATTTCCTGATTCGGAATCTTATGCTGTTCATAGTTACAAACTTCTACTTCTATCTTTTTCTTTTAGAATCTTTTAGTAGAATCAAAAAGCAGTCTGTTGTTTCTAAGCCATTTTATTTATGGTCTTGAGTTGCCTGGTAGATCTGCCTTTTAGATCCATCATCTCTTTCCTTGACCTCGTCATGCTTCATGTTTTTTCATATTTAGTTTTCCATTCTTGAAAAATCGATCCTTGCGAGCATGTGTGTATGAAGTCTTAGAATGAGTTTTTAACAAAAATGATTTAGGTAGGGTTTATTGTGACATGGGGTTTTCTCCATCTTAACAGTGTAATTGGAGAAGTGGTGATGGTGCAATCCATACAGAAGTTCTGTTCCGCCTTGGAGCCGTTGCTTCGAAAAGTGGTATGATGATGAATAATCTCTCACAAATCATGCTTATTATAAGATGAATACTTTTCTTATTGGCTTGTTGATCAGAATCACTTGAAAATCAAGATCCCATACCCTCTTCATCTAGCTTACTTTATTTTTTTGAACACAGATTCCATACTTCTTGCTTTGATAATATAATTTCACCAACCAATATTACACACTCCCCTTGTATGATGATTTTTTTTTGAACAGTAGTTTGTGGGAGTTACACCTAAACACACGCACACAATCAGACCTACACGCGACGGTGCCATAAGGGTAAACCCTCCGCTAAGGTGCCATACGATTGTCCGCGCTAAGGTGCCATACAATTGTGTGCGTGTGTTTAGGTGATATTCCCACAAACCTTGTATAATGATTTGCTCATATCTTATCTTTTAATATTAATACTCTCTACTTGCTGCTTGTAAAAGAAGAGCTCTCTTTATCTCTCTGTGAAATAGTTTTGAAAGACCATTCACCTAACCATATCTGTTGCTTCCAACTATCTATTTTTCAAAACAGTCGAGGAATTCATTCATAAACACCTAAATAATATATCCTAGTGTCGTCGCCAACTAAAACCATCAATATATTTGATTATAACATAGAATATTAGTTATTAGAAAATAGAAGCACAGATGGTATCCATCCATATAATATAGAGCATGTTTGATTTTTTATCTAGCTGTATCTCTTCTTAAGAAAGTCTTCTCTATGTTTTTAGGTGAATGAAGAGGTGCAGCATGGGCTGAGACGCGGCGTCCGTTCTTTCTCTAGGTATATATATATTGATATTTACAGGTTACTTCTCTTAATTATACCTAACAACACATTAATATATTGTTTCAATTTGAATCTTCTAGGTCTCCTTCATTGCGAATTGAAGCATTACAAGCATCAACCTTACAACTGGTCTTTAGTAAAAAGCTCTCACTCCCAATTTTCACTGGGAGTAAGATAGAAGATGTGGACAACAACCCACTTCAAATCCATCTTGTAGATACCAGAGGGGATCAAAGGGTTCCGATCACTCTCCCTTATCCGATCAAAGTAGAGATCGTGGTTCTCAATGGAGACTTCCCTCCTGAGGATCGCGGCAATTGGACTAGTGAAGAATTTGATAACAAAATTGTGCGAGAAAGAACCGGCAAGAGGCCTTTGCTCACCGGCAATGTGCTTGTCACTTTGAGGGATGGTTTTGCTGTGATTGGAGATCTCACGTTTACAGACAATTCTAGCTGGATTCGAAGCCGAAACTTCAAACTTGGTGCAAAAGTAGCTCAGGGGATTTGTGAAGGTGTTAGCATACGCGAAGCCATGACAGAGCCTTTTGTTGTTAAAGATCACCGGGGAGAATGTAAGTTTGTCCTACACTTCTACTAACCTGTTTTCGCTACTCTACTAGTCTTGGCCTCCTTGTATTGAGGGTGATTTGGTGTGAAACATCCATACTGAAGCATGGTGTGAGACAATATCATTATATGATACAATCTCACAACTAATTATCAGTTGTAAGGTTGTGATTAGGCTTCAATGGATTGCATGCATTTTAATCGGCTATCACACAATCTCAATACGGCGTTAGAGGAAATTTCCTAAGCCGCTACCTTTGAAATAAATACCAAGTGTATGCTTTGGAAGTTAGGTTGGGCTTTGACTTCAGTCAACAAAAAACAAAAATCTTGCTTTAATTTCGTTTTTTGTTTTCTTGTGAGAGTGTTTGATTGGTGAGCTTTAATTTGATACCGACAGAAAGTCCAGAAGCAGGGGTATATAAGTGGATTCGGATCCAAGACCCAGTGGCTCCAAAAGAGATAGTGGGTCTCAGCAAAGAGATTTCTTGGAACAGAAATCAACCCCATTTGATGATCCTCACCATCTGATTTAAGAAAGTCTACTTGCCTATCACCATTGGGTCGGATCTCTGTTGACTGTCAAATAAGATAGTTGGGGTCATCCAACCGGGTTGATGTTCCGGACCATGTTTGGCCTAGGAACTGTTAGGGTGTCTCTCTTTTGACGAGTTTAAGTTTAAGGCCTTAATCATCCCGAAATGACTCATAAGAAAAAGGTAAAGAAATGCTAGCCCACACTCAATCTCAGGATTTCAAAATTGCGGTTGATAGCTACAAGTGTCGCCGATTTTTCGGTTTTTTAATTGTTTGAAATGGAAATGCCATGTGTTGCTACCACCTTGCATATGTGGAAATAATTTTAATGCTGATGATATCGGTGCTAGCACTCCTCTAAAAGTGAATTAGTTGTGTAGTTATTTGTTTAAGTAGAACGTACAATTGAATTGACTTAATTAATATTAGTTAATATCTGTTATTAATTGATGCCGACCAATATAAGTCGCTTAGGCCTTATTAAGTTTTGAGTCAATGTAGGAGACCGTTCCTCAAGCACCAAATGAAGTGGGAGCTGGGAGTAACGCTCTTTGGAGACGCATCTTTCAAAACGCTTTAGCACAAAATGCAAACGATTGATTTAAAAGAAAAAAGAAAAAGGAAAAGAAAGAAAACCCATTAAGACCTATTTTTTCTCTAGACTAGATAACGCGTTTTCAATTTACACATTTTCCATATCTATATTTAATTACAGACAACCTGTCAAAAGAGAATGCAAATTCAAACACGCCTATAATTACATGCAATTTTTGGTACTGTAGTTTTGTTTTCTCATGACTCTCATATGCTAATACAAAATGTGTCATCTAAAAATAATAACAAGTCTTCATTAATTTTTGTTTTAAATTTTTTCTTTACAGTGTATAAGAAGCATTATCCCCCGTCGCTGTATGACGAGGTATGGCGTCTCGAGAGGATAGGGAAAGATGGAGCGTTCCATAAGAAGCTAGCCTCCGAAAGCATTACCACTGTCCAGGACTTCTTGAAGCTGTGGGTTGTCGATCCTGCAAGGCTTAGAAGGGTAGAAATTTTGCCTTTGGTTTATGTTAGTCATATTCTACAATTATTCATGTACATATGACTTTCCTTATTAATTTTTTTTGCATAACTGAACTCAGCCATGAGAACTTCTCTTATGTTGATGCCATTCTTGTTTACTACTGCACCAGATATTAGGTGCAGGGATGTCGGACAAGACGTGGGAAGTAACAATCAAGCATGCGATGACCTGCCTCATGGACAACAAACTGTATATGTTCCGTGGACCCTGTTACACCATCATCTTAAATCCTATATGTCAAGTCATCGGAGCCACACTTAATGGGCAAACATACTCATCTCGAGACCTAATCGGGCTTAATAGGGTACGATTTTCTCCGAGAGAAGCATCATTAATTAGTTTATGATGACACCATTTTGATTTTCTTGTTGAAAAATTACAGGCTTATGTTGAGAGGTTGGTTAAAGATGCTTATGTACACTGGAATTCGTTGGAAGAGGTCGATGGACTGTTGAATGAGAATGCTCTACTACTACCATCAGGTATTCAGCTCTCTTTGTAACTTAATTAGGTGATAATTAAACAGTAAACACTACAATATATATATATGGCTAGGCATTACCAAATATGCAACAATATCAGAAAAACATAAATGTGCATGAGATGATGTTGAGATCAAAATCTACCTTACAAAAATCGACGTTGCTAGATGATCTCATACATGATCTTATAATCTGATCTATTCAATTAGCTAGTACAGTCTAGAAAAGTTTCCAGATGGGAACTCAAGATTTTCTCTTCTTGTCTACCTATAGCATTTAACTGAATTTATTTATAGGTGATTCTGTTGGGCAATATCCGAATCAACATCTAAACATTGTAAGATGGAATCAGCAATATGGGAGTCTAACCGATGGATCAATCGGGGTGGCATCCCTACCAATTTCACACAACGAGTACAATGAATGTCTACAAAATCAAACATATCCTGGCGCACCAATTGGAAGTGCCAATGGCTATAACATGTCAGACTCGTCATCGGATGGTGATTCAACTCCTTCAAGGGTCTTCTTCAATGGGACTTTATAGTAGAAGAATACATTTGTTGTACCCCATGCAGATGAATACATGTAATTTTCATGGTAAGTCACCGCCCCTTGGTGAAATGTCGTGGCTTTGGCGAAAGATTATGAAATTTGCTCTAAGGGTCTGTTCTTTTCTTAGATTTATAAAGTCCGGCACTTTGCAAGTTTTGTTATTTGACTATGCATTTTCTTTTGAGAACTAGATGTATTGTGCTTTTCATATCTTGGGTTGCAATTCCCTAAGACTTCAAATGCAGCAAAATGAAATATTTCATATCTCATAAAAATTATAAGATTTAAAATCTCACAATCATAAGAATTGATTTTTTTAGAAACCTAGTAAAGTGATTCAAATTTTGAAATAATAAAGTGTCAAACTTTATAAATCTCAACAAAAGAACAGATCCTAAGAGTCTTCTTTTTGCTAAGACTTACAATGCTCCACACTTTACATGTTTTGAGACTTTAAGTACATGGTTTTGCAAGTCTCTTCTGTTATTTTTTACTTTTGAGTGTAAGATTCGAATAAATAAAAATTCCCACCAGTATGAGACTTCAAGTGTCCATTTTTGAAATCTCTAAAATCTCTCATTTTGCACCTTTTAAAGTCTTGCAAGAATTACGATTTCAAAAAATAAAAGACTTACAAAACTAAAAACTTAAGATTTCAAAACTTATAAAGTGCCAAGCTTTGTAAGTCTCTGCAAAAGAACAAACCCTAAAGCAATTCGTTGTCCCCCCCTTTCTCCTTTTCCCCCCCCCCCCCCCCCCCCCCTATTTTTGGTGTTCTTTCCTTGAGAGTGAAACCAACATTTGCTATTAATTACACTGGAGCCATTTTGGTGAAGTAGCAGTGCATGTTGAGTTGGTAACGCGATCTTGGCGCACACCTAAGTGCCCGTATTATTAGAATTCCAGCTCAATAAGGATTCTACGAAATCCTTCCATCTCACCTTTCCTTGTATACACCCATTATTCCAACTCACCCTTTCCCTGTATACACCAATATCCCTTGAATTCAAGAACTTTCTTGGTATCAAGGTTATAAACTTTGTAACCCCGTTGGCCATGTGGATATCCAATGAAAATGCAACGACATGCTAGTGCATCAAATTTATGCTTAAAATGGATATTATGGGCACAACAAAGGCAACCAAATACACGTAAATGTTTGTAAGATGGTGGGTTCCTTGGTACCAAGACTTCGGCTTCACCAATGGAGCAGAACTTAAAGCTCACATCCACTGATGGTGTGTTACTACCTGATCCCTCTATTTATCACCACCTTGTTGGTAGACTGATATATCTCACTATCACTTGACCAGACATTGTTTTCCCAGTCAATCTCCTTAGCCAGTTTATGCATGAACCTCGTCTGCCTCACTTGGATGCTGCTCACAGAGTTCTTCGTTATCTTAAAGGCACCCTTGGCCAAGGAATCCTTCTCTCTTCCAGCTGTGATCTACAATTATATGGTTATTGTGACTCCGATTGGGCCAGTTGCCCCACTACAAGGAGATCCACCACCGGTTACTATATTTTATTGGGTCGTAGTCCAATTTCTTGGCGAACCAAAAAGCAAGCAACCATGTCACGATCATCTGCTGAAGCTGAGTATCTTTCCATGGCTCATGCAACTTGTGAACTCACTTGGCTTCGCTTTCTCCTTCAAGATTTAGGTGTGTTTTCACATCAGTCAGCTACACTTTTTTGTGACAGTCAAGCGGCCTTACATATTGCCACTAACCCAATTTACCATGAACGAACTAAACATATTGAGATTGATTGTCACATTGTTCGTGAGAGAATCAAAGATGGCTCGGTGCAAACAGCCAAAATTCATACTTCACAACAGCTTGCTGATGCCTTCTCCAAAGCTCTTGGTAGCGATCAATTTCGCCATTTAATGTCCAAGTTGGGCTTGACGGATCTCCATGCCCCAACTTGAGGGGGGGTTATTAGAATTCCAGCTCAATAAGGATTCTCCGAAATCCTTCCATCTCACCTTTCCTTGTATACACCCATTATTCCAACTCACCCTTTTCCTGTATACACCACTATCCTTGAATTCAGGGATTTGCCACTGTAATTCTCTATTTATGTACATCTTGTTCGTATAATGAAGCAACCAAGATATTTTGTAATACCAAATTTCTCACGTATGAACAGGTGCAACGCGATTTTAAAACTTTACTATCCAACACAACATACCCAAAAAATGCGGTTGGTGCGAGATTCAAATAGCAGCAACTGCATTTTGTGGTGCTTCTTATCGAGTTCTTTAATCTTCTAATGAGCAGTGGATTTTCATGTTGTGTGGAAGCTAAGCCTATACTATTAGTATTCAAAGAACAACAAAATTATAGATGACTGAGTAGTCATCAATTACTAGTAACTCATAGCATGTGAATCGTGTAGAATAATCGTTGATTCCGTAGCCAGAGATCGAGCTGTCATATTAAATGGCCTCGTCGTTCCATGGACCATGGATCTCGATGAACTGTGCGATGAAAGCAATATGCTTTAAAGTTGCTTAATTCAACACAATTCAAAGACTTTAATTATAAATCTTTTAGGCTCCATTCTTTTGGTGGAACTTTTAAAGTCTAAGAACTTTCATTCTTTCATGCATGAGTTTACTTAATGTCTAGAACTCTATTATTCCATAGAGTACAAAAGTTCTACAAATATGAAACTTTGAAGTTCTACAAAAAAAAATTGGATTTTTCAAGTTCCATAGATGTGGAACTTCTAATTAAATTGAACCCATAAATCTGAGATACCATCGAGTAAAAGGGTTAGAAACTCTCTCCCCTCTCTTCCTAGACTCTTGCCTCTTGTTCTAAAACATCAATGTTGTGGACTTTTAAAAGTTCCACCAAAGGGACGGAGCCTTGCTTGAACTTTAAAAGTCCGGAACATTGATGTTTTGGAACAAGAGGCAAGAATCTGGGAAGAAAGGGGAGAGGGGTTCTAACCCTTTTACTTGCTGGTATCTCAGATTTATGAGTTCAATTTAATTAGAAGTTCCACATCTATGGAACTTAAAAAATCCAATTTTTTTTGTAGAATTTGAAAGTTCCATATTTGTAGAACTTTTGCACTCCATGGAATAATATAATTCTAGACATTAAGTAAAATTATGCATGAAACAATGAAAGTTCTAGACTTTAAAAGTTCCACCAAAAGAACGAGCCTAACAAAATGGGTGTGACAATATGCAATTCAGGAATTTAAGCGTTGGCCTTGTCATTTTTCATTTTCTTGTGTTCTTCATTTGCTAATAGAAATTGGAGTCTTGGTGACATATTCCTCCCCATGAGGTTAGTGGTGTCCACGGATACATATACTATTTCGTTTGCTCGAATAATTATCCAAATAGGTATTTTGTTGTGAGCAAATTCGAGTAGTACTTCTACTATCCATTCATAATTAGATATGAATTCGGATATTGATATATCTAATTTGATAAAATACTTGGCCAATTATACAATATATCATTATATATACACACAATATATTATAAGTTCAAAAGACTAAATCATCTTTTTTTTTTTTGGAGGGACTAAATCATCCTTATTAATCTGTATTTTTTTTTACATAATCTTAAGAAATTAAATTATATTTTTATTATAAATGAAAATAAAATAAAATAAATTTTTTATTATAATTCTATTTTTTGCATTTTTCTTTTTAATTTTGTATTAAAGTAATCAAATAATTCAAATATTAACCAAAATCGAATATTTAATTAAAGTCAAATATATAACAAAAAAATCAAAGTCAAATATAAATACTCTATTTACCTATTCATAGGATATTTAATCAAATTTGGATAGTAAAATATGTAATCGGATGTGAATTTAGATATTTCTTTATTAGCTTTAAATGCATACTAGTACTTGCTCCAATGGTTTGGTGTGCCCCCTTTTATGAGAGAAGTAGGGAGTCTTGCACCTGTTGCTAATCACTAACTGATGATTAGTAATTAGTAATGCGACAAAAGAAATAAAATAATAATTATGAATGCGAGTCATACTCTGTTTAAATTCTTTTTTTTTTTACTGGTGCACCTGGTTGTCTCCACACAAAGTGATTTTTTTATATTTTTTTTCAAATGCGTGGAGAGTGTATATGGGAGTATTTTTTCATGTGGGTTAGAGAGGTAATCTAAACACACACATCATACATAAGTTAACGGCTAGGGTGCCATAAGGGTAAACCTACACAACCACTCAAAAAGACTTGACTTAAGGAGGGTTTGTGGTCCCTTATACACCCCTGCAAAGGATAGTACCCAACTGATGTGGGATTATAAATGGGAGAGTAGCACCCAGCTGCTAAGTGGAATTCATTTTTTGGTTTTTATTTTTTATTTTTAGAGAGGTAATCTAAACACACACATAAGACCTAAGGTAACCGTTAGGGTGTGTATGTGGGAGTATGCTTAGCAAAATTTATAACTGCTAAATATTATTTCGTGAGATTGAGATAGAATGTGAAGGGAGAGCAGAGCTCTCTCTTTTGTTCTGCAAAATCTCCAAAAGCACCACTATATGTCTACTGCTCTCTTCCTCTCTCCTCTCTCCTCTCAATCTATCAAACACTCCTCAATTTCCCAACAATTCAAATTCAGCTTACATTTCCAACTCACCTACCTTCAATACACTTTTCCCAAACCCGCTCAAAACCCCCAAACCAAACTACACTTCCAGACCTCTCAAAGTTGTTCAATCTGAATCAAACACCCCTTCAACCAACAGCATGCAATCCCCAAACCCATATTTTTCATTCTCAGCAGAACCCTTTTCATGTCCTGACACACCGCCATTAAAATGCCCACTGCCCCTTGGATGAAGGGTCCTCTTCTTCTTCCACCCAATAGAGTCCTAGACCTCTCCAAAACAAGAAGTTAAAATAGTCCCAGCAATGGCGAAGACGATGAAGAGAAGGATAGATCTTTGACGGACAGAGTAAGCGGAGAAAGGGGGAGAAAAGCAATGCGTAAGATCGTTGAAAGCATTACAAAACTTTGAGAAACCACCCATACTCCAGAGGAGTCACAAGGAAGAACAGAAGAATTCGAATTTCTGGGTTCCGCTGGAACGGGTTGGGGAAGATGAGAATTTGAAAATGGGTGAGAGAATGCCATTGGCGAAGGCGGAGAGGATTGTTTTTCTGAGGACAAAGAAGGAAAAAAGTGGTGACTGCAGCAAAATTGATTCTTCCTGAAATGCTTTGTAAGAAGTGGAGGGGTGATCGCTGCAATGATGATGAAATGGGCCAAGGATAAGAAAACTGGGGTGACTCAATCGGTTGTGGATGAGATCAAGTTGTTTTGGAAGAAGAGTGAGCTTGGCATGGTCAAATTCAATATGCCCTTGTGCCATAATATGGACTATGGACAGAGCGCAGGAAATTGTGAGGTTGAGCCTATTTATTTTATATTACTTTTGATTTTCAAGATATAGTTTGTTTGCATTCATGAATTGTTTTCCTCTTCTTGAATTGAGATTTCAAATTATATAGTTGCTTAGCTCATATGGACCTCAATCTAATAAATTACATAATACTGTGAGGACAAAGCTATAATGGTTGGTAATGGGTATGGTAGAGTAGAGCAAAAGGAAGGTGGAGAAGCTCTCTAGTTTTGTTGGTAAACCTACAAAAGAATGCAGTTGCAAAATAATCTGAATTAATCAAGTTGCATATTTAGTTTATACTTCGACAACTTAGGTTTCAAAATATAAAGTGTTCACTCCTGGTGAGTGAGCGTTGGGATGCTCCCTGCTATTTGAGTGAAGATTTCAATTGTATCTAGTTCCCACATGAAAGGAGGGGCCCAATCTTTTACAGCCAAAATGCAGAGATTTGAGTTTATTTCCACTCATAGTCCGACTTACTATCCCACTCAAGGATCCCAATTCACATGGCCACAAATCACAATCACCATCGAGGTCACTTGCTAGAAGATTGAATAGATTTTTACTTTCAACCGAATGGGAGGAAATGTTCCCTAATATAATCTAGTCATCATCATTGCTAAGGCCTATCTCAGACCATGTCTCGATTCTACTGGCTTCAGAATCTTTCAAGGGTGGTTCCTCCCCATTCAGTTTGAAGATATGTGGCTTGAGTCAGAAGGCTTTAAAATATTGTATACGATGTATGACATTCTCATGTGGTTTGGGGTCTTTCTAGCACCAGATTTGGTCTAAAATTGAAAGCTCAAAAAGTCATAATCAAGACATGGATCAAGGAAGTTTTTGATAAAATAAATGTGACGAAATCATAGCTTCTCCATGGTGTTGAGGAATTTGACTCAATTGAGACCTTACACTCTTTATCAGTAGAGAAAGACATAATTAGGGAGGCTAAGAAATTAGAGTAATTGAAGACTAGTTCAAGGAGCTCACTTGGAGTAGAGAAAGACAGAATTAGGGACGCTAAGAAATTAGAGTAATTGAAGACTATTCGTTTCAAGGAGCTCACTTGAAAATAGAAGTCTACGATTAGATGGCTCAATGAGGGAGATAGAAATTCTAAATTTTTCCATCTCATGGCCAACTATTGTAGGAAAACAAGTCTTAAAATTCATTGAGTCTAGAAGTAGGATCAAAAGGAGATAAATGATAGTGTGGTTGCGTTCTACAAGAACCCCTATTCAGAAAAACTAGCATGGAGACCAAAGTTGGACGAACTCCTCTTTGATACCATATCCTCATACCAAATAGAGGAATTAGAACTACCATTCAGGGAAGAAGAAGGGTTATGTACTATCCAAGCAATGGCAAGAGACAAAGCTCTCGGTCCTGATGGTTTTTCCATCAAATTTTACCCATCTTATTGGGACATTGTAGGTGTTGATCTCCTAGCAGTTTTGCAGGAACTCCACAAATTGGGGCATTTTGACCAAGGTGATCAACAACATTTTTGTGGTCGTGATCCTGAAAAAGGTTGTAATGCACAAATTTCGTTGAGGTTAGATTGTCTCCATTGTTGTGTGGAGTTTATTATTTTGTGTGGGGGACTATCCTTCCAATCCGAGTAAACTCAGATTATTAATTACCTTCTCGATTTAGGAAAGAACCTTTGATTAAGAAGAATAATTAAAGAAGAACAAGATATTGAATAAAATATATTATTTATTCAATTGGGTTGCCCAAATCCCATGTAAGCATTACAGGATACCTCTTGAGGTCTTTGTATCAAGAAAATGGGAAAAGAAAGAGAGGTGGCCATATTGGGGGGTTCACCTAATATTCTCCACTGGTAAGAGATCCTTCTTCTTCCTCCTAATTAGTTGTTGTTTTCCTGCAAAAAGAAAAGAAAGCTCTTTTTCTCTCTCTGAACTTTGACAAATTATCTATATTTTGATTCGTGAGAGTTTCCTGTGAGAAACTCCATTTTTATATCTTTTGGAGAGTCTTATTTTGAACTCCCCTTTAACTTCCTCTTTTTGTAGAGGTTAAAAATGTTCTCTCTTTTTAGAGAGAGTCATCTGTCCTTTGACAGTTGGTTTCTCTTATCTTGAGGAAACCTGATACAATTGGGAAACTCTTTTTCTTGAAGGACTCCAAATTCAGTTCTCTTTTTGGGAAACTTGTGAAGATAAGACATTTCCCTTTTAAAAAATGAAAGAATCTTATCTTCCAAGAAAATAGGAGAAATTACTTCCCCTTTTGAATGAGGTGTTATATGACTATCTATTATTAGAGCAAAAGAGGAGATCTCTATCTTGGGATCCCCCAAAGCTGGCATATAGTTCTATTTTATTAAGGATTCTTTGTCATATGGCAGCCAGAGACTAGCTACCATCTGGGGAAAGGACTGACCTTGGTCAGTTCACGGATCAAAGGGGTGAGACCGTGGGTCTCACCCGCGGTCTGGACCAAATTCAAAGCCCATATGGGCTGCGGACCAGGGTCTGACCTTGTTCAGCCTGCGGACCAAGAAAGGGTAGGACCATGGGTCATGCCCTTAGTCTGGATTGAGTGCTTGGTCATTTATGGTCATGGACTAGGCTAGTCATTGACTGGCCCGTGAATTGACTCATAAAGTCTATCCGCAGAACTTGAGTGGTGAATCTTAAGAACAGTTAAGGAGTGTTAAAAGGAACACATGGTGACCTCAGTGGCGTAACCATTCCCTTCGCTCTCTCGGCAAAATACTCCGAAAGAAGAACGTCTCGTCAAGGCCCCACTTGCCTCTTTCTTTGCTATACCCAAAATACTCCTAAAGGATTTTGGTTCTCAAAATGTCTATACGTCATATTTCAATAACCAACATGTCCCTCACATTTTTTTTATCTAAAATGTTCTTCAAGTTTTTGTATCATAAGCCGAGCTGAGTTAGGCTCATGCTTGGCTCGTTTTTCATGAGTCAAGCCTGAACACACCTACAATTTTGCCAGCCGAGTCTGAATACCCCATTACTCGATGGGTCGACTCGATATCACCCCTATTTGTAGCAATATTTATGTTAATGACTTATGAACATTGGAATTTCCCAATCTCGTCATTTTTCCGGGTTATAAAACACCCTTCCTAATCAAGTCATTTTTCCGGATTCTAAAACACTGACCCCCCAACATGCGGTGGCTTGTAGAGCTCCTTTGAACTATGATTAAGCTTAATCAACCTAGAGTTAATTTTTTTTTCCTCAAAAATTCATGGTTAAATAGATGGACCATAGGGTCAATGAATCATAACCACAGTTAGTGGTTGTAAAAAAAGGAGGACGTAGACCAATGGGAGTATGGGACAGATGACCGGTTGAATGGTAAGACCAAAGCCAAACGAAATTGCTTAAACAAGACTAATGTCAGTTACTTTTTTCTTTTCAGGAAACCTATTTTGCATAGTATGCTGTTATTAAAGTTGAACCCTTGAACTTAAGAGGGACAATCAATCTTGGGTAGCCCATGAACTGGGCTAGGGAATGAAAAAATATTACATCTTCATGCCCTTAGAACTTAGAAGAAGCTTAAATTTAGAGTCTTAGAAATGGCATTACAAACTCTTCATGTATTATAGCTAAATACTATCATCCTGAAACTTTTATTCATTTGGAGGGATAGCTATAATGTCCTTTTTCTTTGAGGCTGCTAACCATTAGTCGGCCATTACTATGACGTGATTTGCTACGTCGTTCAGAAAAATATTTGCAATCCTTTCATATTCATCGAATATAGTCATATAGATACAATTGCTCTCTTAATTTAGTTTGATACAGTGTTGAATATTATTATAAATATTATTATATATAACCTTGATGTTGTGGAAGAACATTCTCATTTGGTGGAAGAACCTGCTGGTAATCTTGAAGGAGAAGATATGAAAGGCTTGGGTGGAATTGGCAAGGATTCAAGGTTTCCTTCCAACATATCTAGCACCTTGCTCATAGATGGCCGATCGTAAAGGTTAGTTTGTATGCACCACAAACCCACTAGAATCATCTTCTGCGCAATTTCTTCATCCACATCGGTTGAAATTCTATTCAGTCCCAGATTTCTGCGTAGATGAAGATGATTGTAGATCCAATATGGAAAATATATTTCGCTTGTATTGTCAACACCTACATCAATGTTCTTCCTTCTTCCAACCATTTCCAGAACCATCATTCCATAGCTATAAACATCAGACTTGTGTGAGACTCCTCCGAAGTTTCCTTGAAAACACTTCTGGGGCAATATACCCGGGAGTCCCTCTAGCACCCACCATTGATATGATACTCTCTTTTCTAGGGCATAATTTTGCAAGCCCAAAGTCGACGATCTTTGGACAGAAGTCTTCGTCTAAAAGAATGTTATGTGGTTTTATGTCAAAATGCAGTATTTTAGTGTTACAACCACGATGCAACTACTCAAGACCCCGAGCAATGCCAACTGCAATTTGGTATAGTTTTTCCCATCCGAGCTGAGGATGTGTTTTTACTGTTTCTTCGTCATATATAAACTTTTCAAGAGATCTGTTGGGCATGAACTCGTAGATAAGAGCTCTTTTAGGTCCCTCAACACAGAAGCCAAGAAGAGTGACGATATTAACATGGGAAGTTCTGCTAATGCTCGCAACCTCGTTAATGAATTCTTCGTCGTTACCTTTAAATTCGCTCAAGACCTTCACAGCCACCAGACGGCCGTCAAGTAGCTTTCCTTTGAACACCCCACCCTAACCTCCTTGGCCTACTTTATGTTTAAAGGAGTCGGTCATTTTCTTGACATCCGAATACTTGTATCTTTTTGAAACCAGGGTTCCATAATCCCTTAAGAACTCCTCCACATTTTGTTTTCTTTTTCCAAAAGGCTAGTGAATTATCTGAAGAACTTCTAATTTTCAACCAGCAGACTATAATTGTTGCCGAAATAATAAAAGTTACACCTGTTGACACACCTGTAGGCAACGAAAGGAGGTACTGAGAATCATGTGCAGTAGGGATGATAATATACTAACTATTAATGGTGGATTGTACATAAATGATCATATTTCCAAAGACCCTAAATCCTCTGTGCATATTTTTTTTCCCAGTATGACATTAATACTAAGTAATATGAATTATTTTTATTTTTTAAACAGTTATGAATTTTTAATTTTGTAAGGAACGTCGAGGGAAAGACTGATCATTTTGACAAGTGTAAGGGACAACCATAGAAAAATTAGTTTGGCATGTATAATATCTATAACAATCTTCTTTCCTACATCCCTGCATCACGATCAAGGCATTGAATATAGTTAGTTACTTCAATAATGCTGAAACCAGAACCATCTGTAATATCTGAGATAAGTTTTGCATTTTATAACTGTAATTTGTCCATTATATGATCTTAGGTATATGAGTAGATATAAAATCATCTGTAATAACATTGAAAATACAGCCTGATTTGATCATTTGAGTGCCAGGTGTTGCAGAAGACTAAGCATTAGATGAACTTAGCATATGAGATGAATTATAAAGGAGACAGTTACAATGATTAGAAGCTAATAATTATGGGTAGCATCCATTCATCTATAAATATAAATGAGCAATCCATATACAAGGCCATTGGGAATATTACCTGTTATCATCTTCATTGGGTTAAACTTCATCCCTGCAACATAATCATGACATCCAACAGAGGGTTAGTTGAAATATGAATGATTGAATCAGTGTATACACAAATAAACAATCAAAACCTTCCTGTTCGAACCAATTAAATATTACAGATGACAATTTTCTTGAATGCTAATCTCTTTAGTAACTACAATTCTAATTATAACTGTTCCATTCATACTGGAATTGCTTCAAATTCCCCGCTACTCGAAAAAAAAAAGGGTACTAGAACGCAAGTTAGGAGGGCATCTCTCTCAATGGAATGGATCATCCCATCTAGAGTTATGGGTAACTAGTTCAATCCTAGTAGCATGGATTGACCATCAGTAGAATGAAAAAGCATGTGAGAGAAATGGAAGAGAAATCGATAACAAGAGGCGTAGGAGGCCAAAGAGGAAGAAACTCGAACAAACACCAAAACCTCCTGTCTTAGTTTTATGTTCTTTTGTTACTTATCAAAATGACAGTAGAACTTTGGAAGAAGAAAGTCGTGGAATCCGACCATGGCCCATGACATAGGAACATTGGTACCACTTATTGAACAACATTTGACGTCTTAATCTCCGAGATCCCTTAAGTCGCAATTCAGATTTCATGATAGATAAGAGAAATCTGTCTAGAAGATTAAAGAAAAAAACAGCTTTAGTCGAATACTCAAGGTCATTGAGGATCAAATCCAGACCTCCAACAATTTTTCTTCTTCTTCTAAATAATAAGATTCAGGAAATTTTATAAGTACTACATAAAATTTCAAGGAAGCTCACTTAGTGTTCTGGTTGAACTAATTGACAATGTTAGTTCATCAATCAATTGTCCTGTTTATGTGATGCTTATATTTTATGTGATTCTTTTTTAGGGAGTCACGTAATTTTAAAATCCCAAGACTTTTAGGGTGACTTAGTTAACAGCATTTTGAAGCAAAATCTGGTTAACTATAGGGTTGTACAGTCCTACAAGATTTACCTATTCGAATCGTATAATATTTACAGCAACAACAAAAAAACAGATCGTGGTGATAGAGAATAATTGTTTGGACAGAACTATGCCCGAATATAATTCTCCGGCATCTGGCAGAGAAAATCCGTTACCGGGTATGAGAATTCTTCAAATCATTGGGATTAAAGAATGGTGAGCAAAGAGGGCAGCACTTGATAGCTTATTTCTTTTATATATAGTATATATACATTTAACTTTCATAATTCTTTTCCATTTACTTTCACTCTATTCCTAAAATATATCTTTAAATTTTCATATTTCTTTTTTCACTTTACTTTTTGCCAATTTTCAGATTATCCATCTATTTTTTACTTGTTATTTATTGTCATTATATATACTAGTGGAACGCACGTGCGATGCACGTGTGTACAATCCTGATGGCTATAAACTATTAGACCAGTAGACCAAATGACAGGGTTGAAAAGCATGAAATCGGTGACGTTCAACAGAGGCCAGACTCAAGCTCCTTCATATCAAAATGTGTAGGATTACTAAAACCTACATTAACATAATGCCAAATACATCCGAAGACAAATATATGGATGAAATTTATTGTAGCACAATCTTAACATTCCTCCTAGACTCAAAGTGAAACAATCTAGCAATCCATTTACTGTCTTTCTAGAGGTCCTCTTACAAAAGTAGAGAGAATAAATTCTCAAGAGACAGAGGAAAGCTACTTAGGGCTACAATTTATGAGTTTGTATAAAGTATTTAATTCCAGGCTCTAGTTAAGTTGGAAAATAACAAAATGAGGATTTTGTCAAATGATTAAGATGGCGGTAAAAATTGTTAAGTTCCTTTTCTTTCCATTATTTTTATCCAATTCCTGCACGTTGACATCTAATATTACAATAACCATCAAGAACTGACGGTAAGTTTCTAGATTTATCACCACTTGACCCCGAATGTACCAATAAACTTCAATTAGAGATGGGTGAGGTTGATTGGGTACTAATTTTTTTCAACATCTCCTACTACTTAAACATCAATCTTCCAATGAGACTTAGATTACGAAAACAGTCATTTCTCATGTACTCAAACTCTCCATTTGCCACCTTAACTCTTATTCTTCTGCAACAAAAAAATACTAGGCATAATTATTTCTAAATAAGCCTAAATAGTGGGTCTTAAATCTACCAAGTATAGGCGGAAACTAATGAAATTTGATATGTTATGCCCCAGAATGAGAATAAATCGTTAGAATTCTGGGTTCTTTGAGCAACGCTATCACATGCATGCTACACTACAAATTGCAAATCCTAGTTTGAATTATAATGCAACTGGTGAACGATATTAGGAATAACTGTTGATAAAATATTGTTAAGCGAGAAATAGGTTAGTAGATGAAGATTGGATGTATGTCATCTTGAATTCAAGCATCTAGCACAAACGAATCAAAGCTTTCTGATATTTTCTTCTGCGAAATCTGTAAACTAAACAGCAATAAAGTTCCTTATTTAAAGCCCTAAAAAAATCAAAAAGATCTCACCGAATAGAAGACAATGTGCTCCTTTTTAGTGAGACAACATGAGAACAAAGAGATCCGGGATAGAGAAATTTTTTTTTGCGGCTTTCCACTCAAAACCGAAAAATGTCGATGATAGGTGTTATAAATAAACGGCAATTTTAACTTCTCGATCCGCCCATGGATTTGAACGTTCGTATGTCTTTCGATTATTCTAATGGAGTGAAAGGAATTCGAATTGCGGAAGATGAACAATGCAAACAGACCAAAGGTGAAAAGAAGAACTGAAGGAGTGGAAGAGAAGGAGTAAATTTCCTTCTCTCGTTAGAGAAAGTGAGGTAGTTTTGCGAATGAAGGAGATAGTTTCCTTATTTGGGGGGAAGAGAGGGACGTGTGTGGGCTAAGAGGTGTGAGGTTTGAGGCTTAGGAACCCAACCTCCTAACCTGCTACCCGCTCCCTCTCCGAAACCTCGCTCCCCGCTCTCAAACCTTGCTTTCACCTCGAGAGCTCGGTTTCAATTTTTGTAAATCTCGCTCTCACTTAAAGGTGCGGTTTTTGTGTAAAATTTTATTTTTATCTTAATTTTTCATGTAAAATGAAATGTATTTTGTCTTTTTTCTTTGTAGGGTACAAGATTCATATAAGATTTGTTAATTATTAGTGATCTTGTAATTGAATTTAGAATGATACATTTAATAATTCAATAGTCATCTTGTTTGTTGTGATGAAAAATTTGAATTATGAATAATTTTATCAATTTTCTCTTACAGTTTAAAAAACTAAAAAATATATATTTGCATCTACAAGTAATTTTCAAGAACATCAATATATATTTTATGTATATATATCGACCCTCCGGAGGCGCTCCCAGCCTTATCTTATATTTGAAATTTGACGCTCTCACGCCCTTGCTCCCGCACCCGCTCTACGTTCTGGTTACTTAGGTTTGAGGGTTGTAGCTTGTAGGTAGTTATGATTGCAAAGTACAGTGATACCCTTTATTATCTACCTCATGTAAATATAGGCTATGAAATTTTATGGTCATTATCAAAAGTTTTTTTTTTTTTGGTAGTCCAAAATCATTTAGCTATCTATGTCAGATGTTAGAGTGGTTAGGGGGTTAGAACTCGAGGGTGGGCGCTCAACGGCCACACCAGGACTCGAACACGAGTCTCTCCTCCCCAAAGGGAGAGATACACTACCACTGGGACAAACTCAGGTGTGTCATTATCAAAAGATTCAATCAACTACTTTTTTTATTGCTACCATTTTCTTTATAAAAGTAGAGATAGGGATTCCCTTTATCAACTACCCTCATGTAGAAATAGGCTATGAAATTTTGTGGTCATTATCAAAAGATTCAATCAACTCTTTTCATCCCTATCGTTCTCTTTACAATAGTAGAGAATAGTAGAGATAGAGATATTTTTAAATGGACTTTGCTACTGAGACCCCATTAGGGCCGAGACCATGCTCTAAGAGCATGGGATTTCAAGTAGGGCCCATTTCACATGGTAGGCCCACTCTCGTGCTCTTAGAGCACGGTCTCGATGGTCTCGGCCCTAAGGGGGTCTCAGAAGAAGGTTTATCCTTTTTTTAAAAAAAATATCATTGGATAAGAGTTAAACAAAGGATACTTCCGTTTCAAATTCTGCCTACACCTTCCCCTAGCGCACACAAAATGCTTCTAATTATAGATGCATTTGACGAGATACAGGCATAAAGAAGAATATTTTAACTATTAAACTAATGTATTTTGTCAAAATATTATTGTCATTAGGTATTTTAAGAGGCTACAATTTTTTTTAAAAGGAGAACACTATTATAAAATATTATATTAATTTTATTTTATATAATATTAAACATTATTTTAATGCAAAGCAGGTGCTGTGCATGTGCACCTCAACTAGTTTATATTCATGGGAATTGTTTTTGATAGACTAACTTATCACAAGGCAACCCAGTAGATAAACAACCCGAAGGACACACACCGCCTCACACACACACCCAACTCATGAGGAATTAACCCACGAGCACGCTCTAATATGGGTTCCAACCGTAAGAGTATTTATATGTGATTGATTATTGCATTTTATGCAGTTGGTTTGACTTGATATTGTAGTCTTTTTCTTTTTTCCCTTTTTTTTCCTTTCCCTCGTGAGGTATTAGGTTAATGAGGTGCACCTTTTTTCCAAATCCTCAACGGTGAGGTCACCACGTGTCCCTTTTGACACCTCTTAATTATGATTAAGATTCACGCAACCCAAGGTTCACCCCATCCTTGTTTTTTTTAAAATATTATTTTTTTATTTTAAAAAAGAAAAAACTGTTTTTAAGGTTTTTATATTTTTTTTTCTAAAAACCAAAGATGAGTGGGTGAACCTTAAGAATGGGTGAATCTTAACTACATTTAAGGTGTGTCAAAAGGGACACGTGGCGATCTCAGGGGTGATAACCGGATTTGCCAAATCCGGTGATAGAGGATTTGGCTTCATTTTATTAATACCCCTTCAACAACCATGAAGTCTTGTTCTACAAAGGGTGTGTGTGTGTGTGATAGTGTGTGTTATGGGTTACAAACGAATAAAATATCTAGATTTTACATAGTATATTTTTAATTTTTTTCTATTAGCGATCGTTATTGCTCTAATAGCCATTAGAGTTCATTTTTCTTATATCAATGATTGTTGTTATTTCTTAAAACTTTTTTATTAGCTTCAATTTCATAGGCAGATGGCTGAACCTAAGGGTGAAAGAATCTTAACCAAAGTTAAATAAGATTAAAGGAATTCGGGGATGTTTCAAAAATTTATTTCGAATAGTTTTTTTAATTGTTTTTTTATTAAAGTTTCGAAATATTTCGATATTTTTATAGAAATTTTATGAAATTTCAAAAATTTATATATTAAATTTAAAATAAAATAATAATATTAATATAAATATAAATATATAAAATTTTAATAAAATATTAATCTTTAACATATATATTTAATAAAATATTAATAATTAGAATCCGAAATTTTGCCGGGATATCGTAACTTGTCAAGATTTCGGTTTTGAACGACCGAAATCACCGGAAAGTGATTTCGAAATTTCAAACCTTGCTCGGCATCGCACTTTGCATGAGGCGTGAGAGGGCATTTAGGGGGGAAAATGTGAAAGTACGTATGCATGTGGATATGCATGTGGAAGTATTGTTATACCTCTGTTCCCTTTTGACACCCATTGAATGCAATTAAGACCCACTCACCCATATGATTAAATAATATAACCATGGACTAGACTAACAATGATTCCTTAGACTTTGGTTCTTGTAGAATTCTGTAGGAGTAGTACCGGCAACAATAGAAATTCGGTAGTATTAGTTTAAAAAAAGAAAAAATCTTTTATTTACAAAGATTCACTAACCCATGGGGTTTAACACTATTATATTAATTTAAAAAAAAAGAAAAAAAATCTTTAATTTTGGTTAAAATTTTTAAGGGAAATAATCACCTCCTTGGTCAGTGATATGAGGGGCATCTTGGGTCCCTTATTCATGGCACATGCCCCCCTTTCAACTCTCTTTAACTATGATTAAGGTTCACTAATCTTTAGGATTTACCCATCTACTCTTGTTTTTTTTAAAAATAAAATATATTTTTTTTAACTATAGGGTTAAAAATTAACCTGAGTTCATGTCAGGGCAGCTTTGAAAGAGCGAGGATGAATAGTTCTATCCTCGCCCTGTGGAGGGAACTATTGCTCAATTTTTAAGCCATTAGAGTTATCATTATTTTATATTTTCTAAAACTCGAGGTTATATTGTTGAACTCTAAGAGTGAGTTAATCTTAACCACTGTTAGTAGGGTTAAAAGGGAATTGACCTGTGTGCGCGATTCAACTCGGGGAGAGTGATCCGATCTCCGATCTAACTCCCCTGCAAAAATGATTTAGGTGTTATATTACCTCTAACCCAGAAAACGAAAGTGATTTATTTTACGGCTTTTCAAAAAGCGGTGACACCGTGAGAGTAAGCTTAGCAAATTTCCTAGCCGGTAAGTGGGTTGTCAATCCGATGCCAATACGGCATTACCAAAATCAAATATCACCCATTTCATGAGATAGAATCTGAAGGGAGAGCAGAGCTCTCTCTTTTGTTCTGCAAAATCTCCAAAAGCACCACCATGTCTACTGTTCTCTTCCTCTCTACTCCCAATCTATCAAACACTCCTCAATTTCCCACCAATTCAAACCCAGCTTACATTTCCATCTCATCCCCCTTCAATACCCTTTTCCCAAAACCCCTCAAAACCCCCAAACCTCTCTACTCTTCCAAACCCCTCAAAGTTGTTCAATCTGAATCAAACACCCCTTCAACCAGCAACATTCAATCCCCAAGCCCACATTTTTCATTCTCATCAGAACCCTTTTCATGTCCCGACACCGCCATTAAAATGCCCACTGCCCCTTGGATGAAGGGTCCTCTTCTTCTTCCACCCAATAGAGTCCTAGACCTCTCCAAAACAAGAAAGAAAAATAGTCCCAGCAATGGTGAAGGCGATGAAAAGAAGGATAGATCTTTGACGGACAGAGTAAGCGGAGGAAGAGGGAATAAAGCAATGCGTAAGATCGTTGAAAGCATTACAAAACTTCGAGAAACCCATACTCCAGAGAAGCTACAAGAAAGAGCAGAAGAATTCGATTTTCGGGTTCCGCTGGAACGGGTTGAGGAAGATGGGAATTCGAGAATGCCATGGGCGAAGGAGGAGAGGATTGTTTTTCCGAGGGCAAAGAAGGAAAAAGTGGTGACTGAAGCAGAATTGGTTCTTCCTGAAATGCTTCTTAAGAGGTTGAGGGGTGATGCTGCAAAGATGACGAAATGGGTGAAGGTTAAGAAAGCTGGAGTGACTCAAATGGTTGTGGATGAGATTAAGTTGATTTGGAAGAAGAGTGAGCTTGCTATGGTTAAATTCGATATGCCCTTGTGTCGTAATATGGACCGAGCGCGGGAAATTGTCGAGGTTTAGTCTATTAATTTTATTTTACTTCTGATTTTCAAGATATAGTTTGCTCTCATGAATAGTTTTCTCCCTCTTGAATTCAGATTTCAAATTGTATAGTTTGCTTAGCTCATTTGGACCTCAATCTAATAAATTACCTAATGCTGTGAGGACGTAGCTGTAATAGTTGGTAATGGGTATGGTAGACTAGAGCAAAAGGAAGGTGGAGAAGGAAGATCTCTAGTTTTGTGGTAAATCTACAAAAGAATGTAGTTGCAAAACAATCTGAATTAATCAAGTGGCATATTTAGTTTATATTTCGGCAACTTAGGTTTCAGATTCTCAAGGTGTCATGGTTAGTTGGAAATTTTGGGGCTTTTGCCATACCTTTTCATGTGTAAGCTGGGATTGAACCCACATTATAATGGTTATGTTTCAGATTGTCAACCTATTGAGCTAAGGCTGAAGTTTGAGGTAGTTATTATTATTATTTTTTTTCTCTATACACTTTTTAACACAAAAATACATACTTCTGGTCAATGCAGATGCTCCCTGATAGTATAATTGTACTTGGGTATGTATTGCTATCCCTTGAAATACTTATTATGGCTTTCTTGTGTATTATGCACTCAATTTAAGCAAGATTCATATCATTAGGTATTGCTTGGTGGAGCAATGTTTCCTTATTAAATTGTTCATCTTCCTTTCGTTACTTTTCTTTATCATGCACTCTGTTTCTTCAGTATCTTACTGGGAAAATGTGGTTAAATATTTAGGGATGAGCAATTACCAGTGAAGAATATATTTTTGATAACTAAGTCTGTTAGTGTAGTAGAAGATGCAATTGGCGAGTAATAAGTTTTAATGCATTAAATGAACTTTTTTTTTGAGTTTCTATAAGTAATTCTGTGACTCTTTGTGACAGCTACTGATTGCATTCAATGTTTAAGAATGTGATGGTTGGGACTTGACTGTTTTCAAAAAGCCTCATTTGTTTGGTGAACTTTTTGTTTCATTTTGGTATTAATTTGGTGAACTGAAAGGTGACATCATTCTGCTTTCATATGTAGCTTACTCTTTTTAAACTTTATTCTTCTGATAGGTGCTTGCTCAATTTTTTTGTTATCAAGCAGATCAAGACTGGAGGCTTGGTTGTTTGGATTAAGAAAGATGTTCTTGTTATTTATAGAGGTTGCAGTTATCAGTTAACTTCAAAAGCTTTTTCGAAGTTACCTTCAGGTCTTTCTGGCTGTGAAGAATCGCTTCTCTCGAAAATCAGTATTTGGAAGCCTGCAGATGAAATAACTATATCTCAAGTAATAGCTAAAGAAATTGTAGTAGATAAAAAGAGAACTGGAAAGGATGGAGAAGAGAAGTCTCTTCCAACTAGCATTTTTGTAGAAAAAAATGGGGATCTCCAATCAATCAATGGGTCACTGTATGAGAGAGAAGCTGATAGATTATTGGATGGCTTAGGACCTCGTTTCATTGACTGGTGGATGCCAAAGCCTCTGCCTGTAGATGCAGATTTGCTTCCAGAAGTGGTTCCCGGGTTTAGGTCTCCATTTAGGCTCTGCCCACCCCATGTTAGACCAAAGCTGATGGATGATGAACTGACATACTTTAGGAAGCTTGCTCGTCCTTTACCTACTCATTTTGTCCTTGGTAATTAATTGTACATGGTTTTTACCATTACATAGTAAATAAGTTTTTTTTTATCGGACATAATAAATAATCTACATAAGTATATGTGTTTGTCGATATACATATGTTAAGTCAATGTTTTGGCATTTCAAAGTTGTGATTTACTTTTGCTTTTTCTTCTTGAAGGGAGAAACACAAAACTTCAAGGCTTGGCTGCTGCCATCATGAAGTTGTGGGAGAAAAGTCTTATTGTGAAGATTGCAGTAAAGTGGGGAATTCCAAATACCAACAATGAACAAATGGCGTGGGAGCTGAAGGCAAGTTCAATTACAAAGAAACTTCTCAGACTTTAAATATATGAGATTCATCATTCATGATATGGTAGAATTCAGTTTGTTTACCTCTGGCATGTTGTTTGTTTAAGATGGTTCTTATGTATATTGTTGTCTATCCCTCTCACCATGAAAAGTGGCACCGGTGCTGGTGATCATACTTTCATACTGTTGAAATTTGTCTCTTAATTACTAGCATTGTTGTTTAACACCTTGTCTACTCTGTTCAAGTCAAATTCCATATAAAATGGTTCAGATTCAATTTTGATGGCCTATGTGATAAAAACTGTATACAAATTGGAGTATTCATCTGAAAATGGAAGAATTTAGAGCTTCATGATTCCTAATGCTCTCAACAAGGAAAGAATGAAATTGCACATAATGTAATAAGACTGGAGTCTGGACCTCTCTGTTGTCTGATTATTCTGTATGCTTTATATAGGTCTGACCACGTAACAGTAACAACTGGATGTTAGAATTTGACAGAGGCTTGATATGGATGCAACATATGGTGATCTGCCGCATCCTGCATCCATCCTTTACAAATTGTTGAAGATCTTTAATTTAAAGAAGGAACATATTATTTTGATTTTTAGTTCAATGGAGCAGCAGTTCATCTGAGGGGGTTAAGTGCATGCTTAATGCCATAACAATCAGATATATCATAGTGAACTTTTAATTGTGAAAAATTTGTGTATAAATTTGTGTAATTTCCCCATCATATATTAAGGGCATCCACTTAGAGAACCCCGTTGATTCTGAAACTAAACTCATTTTCTAGTTTCGATCATAGACACTTCTTATTTGCAGATTCTGTTCTGACTGGTCAGAGTATCCTGCTAAAGAAATCATCAATCTTTACATTTTTTGCAAGGATTGTGTTTCTTGGCAACCTACGGGAACACAGGTATAGTTGCTAAAGTTCTAAAAGGAACGCATTATTTCCAATCATAATTTGAAGTATTAGGTTATTTTCCTTGTCTTGACATTAGGAGTACCTGTTGATTGGTTACTCTACTAGAATCAATTGCATGTGAAGTTTAATGTTCATGATGTGGAAGTCTTTTCAATGCAGTCTCTTACAGGAGGTGTTCTGATATTGCGGAATAAGTTCTTTATCATACTATATAGAGGCAAGGACTTTCTTCCTTGCAGAGTAGCAAATTTGATTGCGGACAGAGAAACAGAGCTTACAAGATACCAACTGCAGGAAGAAGATGCACGGTTGAAAGCAATTGAATCCTTTTGTTTTACTAATGAACCGCTGCCAAGCACTAGCAGTATTGGAACTTTCTCAGAATTCCAGGATATTCAAACAAAATGTGGGGATCCAAACAACGGAAATAGGGAGGCTGAAGTTCGATTTGAAGCTGAAAAAGAGAGATTAGAAAAGGAATTAAGAATGCAAGACCGCAAACTTTTCATTGTAAGATCATGCAGTTGTCTTGATTATAAACTGCTGACTGTGAAAACAATTACGATGGCACTCCTGATGCTAAGGTGTCTTCTTCTCAATTTTCATATATGCAGCTTAAGCTGAAGATAGATAAGTCAGAAAAAGAGTTATCTAAGCTGAATTCTGCATGGAGACCTTCTGAGCAGGCTGCAGACCAGGAAATGATAACCGAAGAGGAAAGACAATGTTTTAGGAAGATGGCCCTTAAAACGGATAGAACCTTGGTGCTTGGTAAGGAGAAGCATAGTTTTGTAATAGCTTCAATTCTATCATTTCTTATTACCTGGAAGTCAATATTTTGTGGTTCAAGATATGTGAAGAAAGGAAGGATCAGTAATTCTGACTCCGAAGGAGTTCACTTTTTATCACTGGAATTGCTTATTGATGGGTGATTTTTCTATAGCAATCGCTGTTGTTTATGAGTTTTCTTTATAAAGTAAGTTTTCATTGCCTTCTTCTTCAATGCGTTTTCCCAATTATTTGGGGTTGACACAAAAAATCAGTACTCATGAAATATGATTTACTAAAGTTCTACCCCGATTGCCAACCTAACGCAACTCTCCTTCATCTGGGCTTTGGATCAGCAATGTAACAGAGGTAGCATGGCACTGGCTGTGTTTAACAATTTCATTTCGTCTATTTCAATTTTGGCACTGAATGATTGTGCATCACACCTACTTTTGAAGGTTTCTCTTATTATACCACTTTTCTATTAATAATAAGTAATCAAATACTGGTTTCTTTTTAATTTTACGATAAGAGTAGAATAAACTTGTTACACATGGAATCAGGTGTTCATTTATAACCTCGTAATTGCTCTGGTCCATAGCTTTGATGGTTATTACCCTTCATAATTCCCAAAGGATTCCATTGGTGGTCTGAATTCTGTTGGCCACAGACAAAGTCGCAACAACCATCTTGATTACCAACACAATCTCTACATACAGGTACCCTCGGGGATCTTGTGTAAACATGAAAAGCTGATCATTCAGTAACAAACAGAGTTTTAAAAAGCGTGTGAAGCTTACGCCTCAAGGCTCGCTTTAGGATAGGGCTTAAGGAAAATGCCTTGAGGCTCAACCTTGAGGCTTATATCTCATTAGGCCAACTGCCCAAACTTTGATACTCACATGAAGCACATGCTTCAAGCCTTGAGAACTTGCGGAGTTTTATGTTTGAGGCATATGCCTCATACTTAATAAATAGGGTTCTAGCCATATAACTGAGGCTTTAACATCAATTTTTTTAGAGCTTGTGCCTCATACATTAGTGACTACTTTGCAATTATTTGTTGGAATCCAAATCCGTCACATGATGATTGAACGTCATCCGTCTTTCAATATATATTTGAATAAAAAAGTAAATCTAAATTTCAGCTTTTCTTGCCTCTTAAATTTATTATTTTTATGGCTGAATAATTTATATGATATTACATATGCGTGTGTGTACATATACATAGATACACATATACATATATTTATGTATTATAACATTTAAGTAGGGAGCTCGGGGCTTTCTTGCGAGGCTTACGCCTCACGCATCTTGAGGTCCCAATGCCCTGCCTCACTCCTTCGAGTTTTAAAACATTGGTAGCAAATATAATAGACTATTGAGACCATGAGTCGCTATGACTCCTAAATTTCTTTGCCGTTTGCAAGTGAGTGACTGCAATAATTGTGCGGATCTATGAAGTGCAACACTCACAACATAACAATTTAATTCTCGGCCTCCAACTTTTTGTACTCAGGAACCTTTTGAAATAGCTCCTTTGTCTTTCCATTACCATGCCTAAGTTTCAACTTTCAACCTCTCCAGTTAGAGTTATCATCTCGGATTGTTATTGATGCAGTTAGCTTCCAATTTTCTTGTACGATCCTCTTTCTTGGAATCTGACTGCATCAATTTCCAAATTATCAACTTTGCTGTTTTGTTGAACCACCGAGGTTTTGTTTTCCTCTATATTATTCTTTCTTTTTCACAAAATTTTCAGTGAGACCAGTAATAGTCACTGTTGGTGATTGTATTGTGAAGATTTTTGGTGTGGTCCTTTGCCTCTTAGGGTGGAATTCAGAGTCCTTTATTCCCTAGCTCTGCGCGAAGGTGGGTCGGTCAAGTCCAACTTTGAGTGGGTGGGTGATAAGTCTGTGTTGTTTGAGGCTCAAATGCAGTCTCAATGATTGGGAGCTTGAGGATCTCCCTCGTCTCCTGACTCTTGAGTAGACTTGAGAAGGTTTATTTGTCTCCCCAATTTAGGGATAGGTGAGTTACGTCTTTTGAGTTTTGACAGCAAGGGTTAGTTCTTAGTGAGATCCTTTGTAGTTTCTTTATGGGGCGCCCTTGCTCTTCCCTTTCTCTTCAGGGCTGTTTGGAACCCTGGTGTTCCAACTAAGGTATACCTCTTTCTTTGGTTAGCTTCCCTGGAAAAGCTTATCACTTTTGACTATTTGAAAAGTAGAGGGTAGTGGATGACTAACCTCTGCTTTATGTGCCTTGAGGCAGAAGAATCGGTGGATCACTTGTTGGTGCACTGTCCCTTCGCTTTAGCTATTTGGAGCCAATTTCTTTTGCGTTTGGGAGTGGATTGGGTCTTCTCAAGTACCTTTCAGGACTCCTTATCTTGTTGGCTTTCGGTGAGGTTGGAGGCCTCTATCGCCGTTCTGTGGGCTTACCTTCCAGAGGCCTTAGCTTGGTCGATTTGGTTAGAAAGGAATCAGAGGATGCTTGATGATGTGGTCTCCTCCTCTCAGCAGAGACTGGTGCTCAGTTAGGTGTGATCTTGAGGTTTCGGATTTGTCCGAGTTCATTTGATATGTTTCCCGTTTGGCTGGTTCCTTTTCTATATCGGTTGGGCCAGTTTTTTAGTTGTTTTTTTTCTGTTAGCCTTCCTTAGTCTTTGGGTTCATTTCCTTGTGAATACCGTGTGCTATGTGGTTTTTGGCTATGTTGCTTTCCTTTCTTTTATTAATATATCTGATTGCTTTACAGACCAATTTTTTTTTTCAATAGCACAAAAGAATTCAATCAGTTTTGTCAGTTGATGCCATTCTTCAGATTATATTAAACATGATATTCCCCGACTATTATTTATTGAAAGTGTTTTTCCTGTCATCTTTGTAATGATAATTAAGTATTTGTACTTCTCGTGAAGTATTTATAATTCTCATTGATCGTCAACAATGAAAGAAAATGTTATTAGAAATGAAAGAGAAGGAGATTACAGAAAAGAAGAGAAAAATTTCAAAAGCAAAGACTAATACAAACATCTCTATGAACCCCACTCTTAACTAGATTGCCTGCTGGTTGGCCAATCTTGGTACTCTGGAGAACAGAATGTTCAAAGAGAAAGCTTAGTTCAAGATTCTTTAATCACATATAACAATCTATATAGGTGCTTCTTTAGCCCAACTGCCCAACGAATGGCATTGCTAGATTTTCCCTCTAGCACCACTTTAGGAAGGTTGATGCTCTTAGTGAGAAGGAGCACATAACGCTTCAGTCTTCTGAATTGCTGCTATTAGTTAGTGCCTTCTCAATCTTTTGAATGTGGTTTTTTCTTCTTCTTTGCTATCTGTATTTGCAAGCAATGCAAGTGATTGACATATTTAAATACTTTGAAGCCAAATCTAATTTGGACAAAATCTTACCATGTAAGGGAGGCGTGGGGTCTTTGATGGCATAATAGGAGGCCTGCATCAGCACTGGAAGCACAGAGAAATTGTGAAGGTGATTACAATGCAGAGATCATTTTCACAGGTCATTTATACGGCGAGACTGTTGGAGATAGAGAGTGGTGGGATACTAATTTCAGTTGACAAGCTACGAAAAGGGCATGCGATAAATCTTTACCGTGGAAAAAACTATAGGCGCCCTTTAAAGTTAGTGCCGGAAACTCTCCTGACCAAAAGAGCAGCATTACGTCGATCACTGGAAATGCAGAGATTAGGAGTAAGTGAATATTTCTATATTTTTCTCCCTTTTCATTTTTTTCCCTTCATTTCAGTATGAAAAGCTATGTTAATCCATTAGTAAGTTTTCATATTGTTATCACGACTAAACTTTATCTCCTTCTCCTCTTTTTTCTCAGTCATTGAAGTTTTTTGCGTATCAGAAACAACAGACAATAACGGATTTGAAATTCAAACTAGTAAGGCTTTATCCTTTATTTTTTACATCCTTCTTAAAGAAATATAAAATCAGCCTGAAGAGGATACACCCCAATAAACACGTGGATCAATCACTATTCTTTTCGGTGAAAGGTGCTATTTGTTGACACGCGACCATGGATCCCCCGTGGTGCATAATGCAAACCTCCGTGTGTGTTGTGGTAGACTAAGTCAGGATGATTTACCACCTTCTGTCCTCTTAATATGCTAGGTTTGGTTTAGGCACTGCTTCATTGATCAACACTCTAGACTTGAAAATACATCAACCGGAAGTCTTCATTCATTCACCTAGTTAATGAAATCTGCAGAGGAATCTACAGAGAAGAAGTGGGGAAATAGCTTGAAGAGAATCCCAAAATTCATAAAAGCGAGAGCTCACAAATATATCATTCCATGAACCTCCTCAAATGGTAATTCTCTGTAGCAAGGAAAAGGTGCAGACATGATCAAGTAAGAAAAATCTCCCACACATCAGTTACCATTATACTGCATAAATCAGGGTTAGTCTTGTCGTGGATTCTCGTGGGAATGTGCTCATCTTATTTACATCTTGAGTTCTTAGAATTAACCTGATTGCATACATCTTGTTGCACCATTTATTGATATTGTCATTGTTCATGAACTGATATTGATATCTCCACCTGGTAGCATCTCTTAAATCTGTCAGGGAATCTGATTCCACTATGGATATATGTGGCTTATTATCAACATTTCAAATGAAGACCATTTTGACAAGCTACATATTTCTGTTGCATATATGGAAACTCCAGCACAAAAAGATGTGAAAACGGGCAAATGATGTAAATTTGTTGATAATACTGTATAAACGATGTAGAACAAGTTGCGGATGACTACCTGGAACGCCTGGGTCAAAAGAAACCAGGTCGATAGGACAAATAACACTACTTTCATACATCCTAGCTTCCGACGAGTGTAACTTTGTCGATGGTTATCAGAATCACTATTATGGTTGAGCCCTCTTACATAGTTATCAAAATCACTATATCATTGAAAAGCTAACGATGAGATGTTATCTTGCATAGTATGCTGTTATTATTGTTGAACCCTCTTGGACCCGCTAGCTACCCATAGTATGCTAGGCTAGAACGACCACAATAGGAAACCTATCTCACATAGTATGCGGTTATTAAGGTTGAATCCTCTTGGATCCACTAGCCTGGTGCTCAATTAGGAGGAATTTTGAGGAGTTGGGCATGCATGCAATTCTATGATAACTTTGTTAGCCTGGTGCTCCCCATTTTAAAGGGTCATGATCCCTTTTCGTCTATTGATTTGTGTTTTTTTGGGTCACATTCTTGTGAGCCTCTTGCCTATTTTGTTGTTATCTTGCTTTTGCTTATATATACTCACACACTAGTGTTTTAAAAGTCGTGTGAGGCTTACGTCTCTAGGCTAACCTTGAGGCGAGGCTCAAAGAAAACGCCTTGAGGCTCAACTTTGAGGCTTAAATCTCATGAGACACATGCCTCCTGCCTTGAGGGCCCGAGACTAACTTTATGTCTGAGGCCTGTGCGTCATACATTAATCAAAAATAGGGTTTTAGCCACATAACTGAGACTTCAACATTAATTTTTTTTAAGGCTCGTGCCTCATACATTAATCAAAAATAGGGTTCTAGCCATATAATGAATACCTAAACATTAAATTATAAGGTGTGTGCCTCATAGTTTCTTTTATCGATCATTTTTTATTTTTTATATTTTGATATTAGTTTAAATTAACACTTAATTTATGATGTCTAACTTATTTAGGCTTTTTAAAACCTTGTTGAATAAATTTTATTCTAATTTTTTATAGTAGACTTCGCATTGATTTAGAGCCATTGCTTAACATATATAGTTGGTGACTATTTGCAATTGTTTGTTTGAATCCAAAATTCATCACATGATGATTGAATATTATCCTTCTTTCAATATGTATATGAAGAAAAATTAAATCTAAATTTCAGCTTTTCTTGCCTCTTAAATTTATGGATGAATAATTTATATAATATTATATGTGTGTGCACACACACACACATACACACACACACACACACACACACACACATATATATATATATATGTATATATGTATGCATTATAATCTTTGGTTAAGGTGGTAATGGTGGTCCCCGTTCGTGCCCAATAGGGTCCGCATGTGGAGCCCAAATTGAAGGGTAAGCAGGCACACTTTGTTGAGGGCCCATTTCTTTAAGATTTTGGAGGACTCAAAGTTCCTACAGTGGTCCCAAATTAGTGGTCCAGTAGAGTGGTGGGTCAGCTCATCTGAATAGGGTTGGGCCTACAATCAGGCCCCCATCTTTTTCAGCCCAGGTGGTTCAGGAGCCCATCCCTTTGCTTTTGCCATCTCTATGTATGGAAGATACAGACCCCTTCCTTCTTGATCCCCTCTTTGAGAAGTTAAAAGTTAGAACTAAGACGCCGGAACAAGCAGGTTGCAGATCTCTGGCTGGTGTCCTCTTTTCTGTGTGTACCATCGTCTTCCAGTCCTCTTACTCAGTTGGATTATAGCCAGCATCTTTCCTCGTTCAAAGAAGTCTCGACTGGGCAGGTTCCTTCAGCTAGATCGGTTTGCTCCGGCAAGATGTTCCAACCTCCTTTGCTGGTCGGGATCGATGGGTCTGAATTTAGGTTGGTGGATTACGAGACTAATTCTTCTTTCAATGATTCCTCTTATAATTGTTCTGATTCGGCTGTTTCGAGTTCAGAGGAGTCACCTGGGGTAGGGATATCTGCTCATTGTTTCGTCGATTCTGTTGAATGTTGTTTAGGCCGGATGATTTTATCAGGGACCAACTTCTCTCTCAATTTTAGGTGGGTCTGGAATATGGATGTGGAAGTTTGCAGCCCGTTGGGAAGGGGTCCAGTGGTTAGAGACATCATCTCCTTAGCGGCTTTGGCACAACATGTTCTTGTACTGATTTTGTTCTTGGTGGGAGTTTACCAGTTTGCTTTGGGGATGAAAAGGTTGTAGAGTGTCAAGTGGAAGTTCTCCCAAATGGAATACTTTCATTGGAAGAGGGATCCAGGTCTCCATCTTGCAGCAGACCACCTTGTTTTGCGGGAGCCAATTTGGGAATTTGTGACAAGATGCTGGGCCTTTCCTCTATTGAGAGGAACGAAGCTTCTCCTTCAGATCATCCTCGGATAATTGGTAAAGGTAATACACCTCAGGCAGATCTACAGAATACAGATTATCCTTCACTCAGGTATGTCTCCATCCTGATACCAATTCTATTAGGGCCAGGGTGAGTAGTGGAGACTTGTGGTCTTCTGAGGATTATCTTTTGTATTCAATTATGCTTTGCCAAGAAACAATTGACCCAGAATCCAATTCAGAAAAGGAAGCAGGTAAAATCTCAGAGGTTCCTAGGAGTCTAGATTTCGAGGCTCAGGTAGAAGTCTCTAACTGGGTGTTAGGTAAACTGAATTTCGTAAATTCTTGGGTTTGTCTTTTGAGGCCTGGGGGTTATGAAGTGGAGGTAAGAGCTTTATTTCAAAGCCTGGAGAGAGCTTTATCTGTAACTTTATCGCCTTATCAGGGGAATAGGAGGTTAGTCAAGGAATTGAAGAAGTTAGAATCCAGTGTTAATTATGAGGGGTGTTTTTTCGGATCTAGGTCTAGCTGATCCAGTCATCCAGGGGAGGCAGGAGGAAACTTAGTGTTAATCAATGGTGACTTTTGTGCTGTCTTGGAATATACAAGATTTGGGTCAAGTGAATGACAGATAGACAATTAAAGATCTGGTTAGAGCTAAGCGTCCATCGATTCTATGTATATAGGAAACCAAGCTAGATTGTATGGCCGATTGGGTAGTTGCCTTACCTTCGATTGGGGCTTCCAGGAGTGTCCTAGTTTGGAATAGGGACAAGTGGGTGTGTTCTCCATATCCATTTTCTGTAGATTCACATTGGAGGACTTTACCTAGGTCATTAAAGCAGTTTATGGTTCATCGGGAGGTGTAGAGCCCGAGGCTTTTTGGGAAGAGTTAAGTGTCAATGTCAGATGGGGGCTCTGTGGTTTCTGGGGGGGGGGGGTGGGATTTCAATTGTATTTGATTCTCCTATGAGAAATTGGGGTGTAAGTTCAATCCTAAGAGAATGTGGAATTTGAAGGTTTCATCTCCAGACATGGACTCTTTGATTTTCCCCTAATAGTGCACATTTTGCATGGTTAAATTTCCAATCAGAGCCAGTTATGAGTACACTGGACAGATTCCTTGTTAGCAATAGCTGGGATGTCAAGTTTTAGAGGTCAATCCCTTGTTCTCTTCCTAGATCTATATCCCATCATACCCCCATATTTTTGGAGTCTAGAGATCAATGGGGAAGCCCTCAACCTTTTAAGTTTGAAAATATGTGGCTAACTCACATCCCAAAAAAAAACTCATCCAGAGTTAATGGTTTTTGTTCATGAAACTTCAGGGTCTGTCTTTCTGAGGCTCTGTGAACACCATTTTTGGTCTCAAACTGAAAGCTCTAAAGAAAAGCCTTAAGGTCTTGGAATAGAGAGGTGTTTGGCATTATCTCATCAAATAAGTAGAGAATTTTAGGAAAATTGGAGGCATTAGATGTCAAGGAAGGTCTGGTTCTTTTACAGCGGAAGAAGCTAAAGTGAGAGAGAGCCTCAAAGTGGAGTTTCAGATTTTGTTACTTCTGGAAGAGATCAGTTTTTTTGATCAGTAAAATCAGATATAGTATAAATCAAGCAGGATACAGCAGTTTACGGAGATGTAAACTAAAGGATTTAGAAAGCAGACAAATACAAAACAGTAATATGGTCACAACACAAGCTGCCTCCTCACAGTAGAAGAGTATCCCTCACGTCCTGACCCAATTGACTTGTGGAGCTCCATTCCACAATCAATTGTCGAATATTGGAAGCAGAAATCTAAGGTTAGTTGGTTGAAGGAAGGGGATCAGAATACAAGGTTCTTTCATAAGGTAGCTAATCTTCACAAGAAAACCTACTTTAATTCCAAATTGTCAGTTGGTGGAGATCTCTTGGTGAAGGAGGACATCATATTAGCAACGGTCTCTTATTTCTCTGACCTTTACAAAGAAAGATCCAATTTCAGACCTAAGTTAGATAGGTTGCCTTTTGATAGGATCTCGGAGGGACAGAGAGAGAGATTGGAAAGGCAATTCGAGGAGGAGATTCTAGATGCCATAAAGGATTTGGGGGTGGGAACAAGGCCCTCAGGATAGATGGATTTTCTATAAAATTCTACAAGTAATGTTGGGACATTGTGAGATTAGACTTCTTAAAGATGGCCAGAGAATTTCATGAGTTGGGGATGTTGGATAGTTCACTTAATTGCACCTTTTTAGTCCTCATCCCCAAGTCCGAAGGGCCCCAAAGTGTTCACCAGTTTTGCCCTATAAATTTGGTAGGGAGTGCTTATAAAATCTTGGTCAAGGTCCTAGCCTCCATGTTAAAACCTAGAATGAGCTCAATTATCTCGTGATCTCAAGGGGCATTTGTAGGAGGTCGTTAAATCTAGAGGATGTGTTGATTGCGAATGAATACCTAGACGAGAGGTTAATCGAGTCACCCGGGCACTATGTGTAAGATTGACTTTGAGAAAGCCTATGATCATGTCAACTGGGAACTTAGACCATTCTTTGGGGAGATTAGATTTTAGACCTAGATGGAGATCTTGGCTGAAGACTTGTTACTCGTCCGTGTCCTTTTCAGTTTTGATCAATAGGAGTCCTTTGAGGTTTTTTAGGATCTCTAGGAGTCTGAGACAAGATGTTCCTCTCTCCCGTTTCTTTCATTAAGATATCTGACGCTCTTAGAAGAATGATTGAGAGAGTATTTGTGTCTATCCTAGAGGGCTTTTCCATCCGTAGGGATGGCTTGACGACCACCTACCTTCAGTTTGGATATGATATTTTGATTCTCTGTGGCGCATCCTGTTGCCAACTAGCATACCTCCACTCTCTTTCATTGTTTCGAGGTGGTATCCAGTCTGAGAGTCAACTTATCTGAATGTGAGTTATTTGCATTTAGGGAAGTCCCGCATCTGCCAGAGTTGACTGCCTATTTAGGAGGCAAAGTAGGGTTGTTGCCTACTTATCTGATTCTTCCTTTGGGTGCTGCGTACAAGGCAAAGACTATTTTGCAACTAGTTATAGATCGCTTTTCCAAGAGTTTTGCTAGATGGAAATCCTTGCACCTGTTCAAAGGAGGGCAGTTAACTCTTCTTAAGAGCTCATTGTGTAGTCTTCCAGTCTATTTCATGTCCCTCTTTACCATTCCGATGTATGTAGCAAAGAAATTGGAAAATATTCAACAGGAGTTTCTATGGAATGGATTTTATGACTTGAACAAATATCATCGGGTGGGATGGAAGTCTATTTGCCAGCTGATTGAGTTAGGGGATTATGGTGTGAATGAAACCATTGGTTCTGGTTAACACAGCCTATTAGGTAAATGGCTCTAGAGATACAAAGTAGAAAAAGATAGCTTTTGGTGGAAGTTTATTGAAGCCAGATTTGGGGCTAAGTCGGTTTGGGAACAATGAGAAGTGTGGTGTCCTAATGGTGTGAGCTGTTGGAAAGCCATTTCGAGTGTCAGGGGAAAATTTTCTAATTTCATTAGGTTTGATGTGGGGTTGTGGCAAGGATGTCAAATTTTGGGATGATTCTCGGTTTGGTCGAAATCCTCTTAGGGAGGATTTTGGCATCTTATACTCTCTAACAAGAGGGCTAGATGCCTCAGTTACGTCCATGTTTGAGCGATCATGCGATAAAGAGGTGTGTTGTCTTAGCCTTAGGTGTAGACTTAATGATTGGGAGTTGGAGGATCTTTCTCGTCTGTTGGGTAGATTAGAGAATATTCGTCATTCACCCCCCTTCTCAGGGATAGACGCATGTGGTATTTGGATTCCAAGGTTTAGTTCTCAGTGAGATCCTTTGCTCTAAGCATTGTGGGGTTTTATATTATGGTTTAAAAAATCGCTGAAACGTTATGTATCGCCTGATACGTAACGGTTTTGATGGTCTCCGTTTCCCTGTATCCTGACGTTACCACTATTTACCGGACAAAATACAGATCGCTCGAAACCGTTACGTAACGGGTGACCGTTACGTAATGGTTTCGGCCGTAGGACTCGTTCATGATTTTAATGTTATAAAGGGTTCTGAAAATCCCTAAACTCACTCCAAAACCCCATTTTTCCTTCCTCTCTTCTTCTCTACCTATTCTTACTCCTTTTATCTGAAATCCTTTTGTTTTTTTGTTGATAAACATCTTGATTTGAGGTCCAAGTTCTTCATTTCGGGGAGAACTCACTTTGTGAGCTAAATCGGGTAAGTTTTCTCAAACTTTTAATCAAATCATTTTTATTTCAACTAAAATTAAATAAATGCATGTGAGTTTCATAAATTCCACTTAAAATCCATGAACATTAATTATTTATTTGATTTAGGTTGTTAGAGTTTCATTTTTTTAGGTGATCTTTACTTTTTTGAACTTAATAACATTTTCTACTTATTTTTTTGGGTGATCTTCATGTATGGGGTTTAGGATTAAAGATTAATACTTTTTTTTAAAGAGATTTATTTTTAATGTAATTTTATTTTTATTTAAATAACTATTTGTGTTATAAAATGTTGTTAAGCCAACTTTTAGAAATTTAGAATCTTGTTTTATTATTGTTTTGATATTTTTATCGTATCTTATTTTTAATTTATATAAGATAGGTGTTAATCAATTGTTATTGTTATTTGTTAAATAAAGATGTTAATCTTTTTATTTGGCTTATTTTTGCAAATTAGAGTCTCATTAGAGTACTTATTGAAGACTTGCATAATGTCAAGGAAAGAAACAACATTGGTTGGGAGTTCTAGCAGAAAGTAGGGGATAGTAGGCATAAGATCAAGTGTAACTATTGCGCTAAACTAATTACTGGGGGATTATAAGATTTAAGGAGCATTTGGCTCACAAAGTAGGTGATGTAACAGGGTGTTATGCATTCCAAAAGAGGTCCGTCTAATGATGCGAGATCATTTAAGGGGTGCCAAAGCCTCTAAAGCTCAAAAAAGAAAAATTGTTGAGAGAATAGCTAACATGGAGAGAGTTTCAGATGATGAAGAAGATGATATTGATTTGTTGGAATAAGAACTTGATGATAAGCTATTTTAGAGGCGGGTTTGAAGGCCAGTATGGATAGCTTTCACTAAGATGAGATTGCCCGACGATTTACTGCTGCTACTAGGAGACATTTTGAGTCTGGAGGGTCATCATTATAGTCACTAGCAAGCCATTCATCACATTTGTCTAGGTCTGTTAGCACACGAGTACCTGGTGAGACTTCGTGTGGGGTTAGAGGAAGGAGTGGGCCGAGTGGCCAAGGTTCTATTGACCATTTTTTGATGCGACTTGAGACTACTACTCAACCTAGTGTAAAGTTCACTTTCGATAAGGGGATAAGGACGAAAATGGGCAAGGCAATTACTCGATTTTTCCATTGGAATCCCATTCCTCCTAATGTGGCGACCTCCCCTTACTTCCAGGCTATGATAGATGTTATAATAACGGCAGGTCTAGGGGTTAAAGCGCCTAGTCCTTACGATATTGAGGGAAGATATTTGGATGAGGAAGTTGAAGACTTGAGGCTTTATATTCAGAAGTTTTAGAGGTCTTGGGATGAATATGGATGCACTCTAATATGTGATGGATAGAGTGACCCTACTCGAAAATCAATTGTGTTTATGGTCTACAATAGATAAGGTTCTATATTCCAAAAGTCGGTGGATGTGTCTGGAAAAATAAAAGACCATAAGTTCTTATTTAAATTGATAGATCAAGTTGTTGAAGAAGTCGGTGAGAAATGCATAATTCAAATAGTCACCGATAATGAAGCATTTTATAAGGCAGCTGGGAAGAAATTAAGGAAGAAGCAGAAACATTTATATTGGTCTCCCTGCGTAGCACATTGCCTAGACTTACTTTTGGAGGATATAGGTAAGCTTCATTCAGTAGATGCAATAGTTAATAAAGCTAGAAAGATTAGTGGTTGAATCTACAACCACAATTGGATGGTGGCGGTTATGAGGGAGTTTACTAGTGGCAGAGACTTGATACGGCCAGACATTATCAGATTTGCCACAAATTATATTGCCCTCGAGGGTATTGTGTGATATAAGACATAATTACTACAAATGTTTACTTCTGAGAAATTGGTGGAGTCTAGGGATGCTTGTGATGAGGGCTTGCCTAAGTAGATAACTCAAATTGTTCTCTTCGAATATAATACATTTTGGGCAAAGGCAGAAGAAATTGTGAAAAGTGTAGAGCCCCTAGTATAGGTGTTGAAATTAGTGGATGGTGATACAAAGCCTATGATAGGCTATATATAGGATGCAATAGACCGGACAAAATTAGCAATCAAAGAGCTTAATAGAGCATCGTATAAACAATATTGAGCTTTGATTGATAAGCGTTGGGATAAACAGCTTCACCAAGATATCCATGCTGCAGGTCTGTATAAATTATTATTTAATTTTTTAACTCACTTTTATTATTTGGTAATTGATGTATGTGTTTTTCCTTTATACAACATATTTCTTAAATACCGTTTGCTATTATTCAAGCACTTTTTCCGACCATCCAGAGGTGTTTAAGGGCCTTAAGAATAAAATCCAAAGACTTGAGCCTATTAATAAAGGGCAAGTAAAAGCCTTGAGTCAGGTATAAATTATAAGTTTATACATTTATTAATTAGTTAACTTAGTTGTATACTTATAGGCTAATTGAAATTAAATTTCTTTTAGCTTAAGCTGTATAAGTAGCAACAAGACTCTTTTGGAAGTGATACAACACGTTTGACAAGAAAGATGACTGAACCAGATTTAACCGTATAATTTAGATTATGACTTAATAGTTATAAAATTATGAATGAACTAAAGTTCATGATATTTTCATTATTCAGGCGAATGGTGGGGTACATATAGCGAGGATACTCCAGATCTTAGCAGAATTGCAATGAGGGTCCAAAGCTAGACTTGCTTCTTATCTGGGTGCGAAAGAAATTGGAGCACAAGCTCATTGATTCACACGAAGCCGCAGAATAGGTTCATTTCCGAGAAATTGGACAAATTAGTATTTGTCCACTACAATATGAGATTGCGTGCACATCATCTAACGAGGCGAGAGCAAGACAATGATTTTTATGATCCAATCAATTTGGATTATATTTTTGCCGATGATGATCCCTTAGAGCCATGATTGTGTAAAGTAGAAGAGCCGGTTCTAACCGATACATCTTTCCTTCAAGGACATGCAGATGCAACCAATAAAGAGTTGAGGGCCGCAGCAGGTCCCACCACATGCATAGACATACGATTCCTACGGTTACCCCTACTTCAGAGACTACAAGTACAAGCAGAGCCAGAAAATGAAGAGGTAAAGGCAAGACACCGACACAATTACCAGCAATCATTGAAGAGGTTAGTGAAGGGTCAGTAGGAGGAGAAGGGCATGAGCTCTCATCTACTAGTAGTGAACCCAGCGGTGATAAAGGTGGAGGTCCTGATGCAGGTGGTATTGTAGTTATTTATGATGCAAATGCTGGTTAGGGGCAAGATGTCGATTGGATTGGAGCTGAGATTCAAGAGAGTCCTAATGCACGTAGGAGGAGAGAGGTTCAGGAACCTGAGGCTGGACAATATTCGACTTCTTCGGACTACTCGGAAGGGTATGCTTTGTTTCCCCAGTATCAATATGGAGCTTATGGTTATGGATACCCTCCCACATATCCCCAGTAGGGCCAGCAGTACTATCAGCCACATGATTTTTTCAGAGGATTCCCACACGACTATGCCCAAGCCTAGCACTATGAAAGTCTCTACCACCAAACTTACATTCAACCAAATAGAAATGATGATGAGTCAACTCGTAATTCTATGTGGCTTTAGCACTTAACAGTGTGTATGTCTCAACTCTCGGGCCTTGACCCATCTAATTTAATTATTTCTTCATTTTGAACTTCATATTGGCTTTAGAAGTATCTTGTTACATTTATTGCATGCTTTTTTTTCTTCTATTTATTGGGATTTTTTTGGATTTTTTAAGCAAAAAAAAAAAAAACGCCCGAAACCGATACGTAACCCCGTACGTATCGGTTTTGGCCGTGTCTGATACGGTGTCCGAAACTGCTTCTTTAAACCTTGGTTATATATGCCTTCCTTTTCCATATTGGGTTGTGAGGAACCTTGGGGTTCCTTCTAAAGCTGCTTTCTTTCTTTGGGAAGCCTTTGACAAGTGAATCACTTGTGACCATTTGAAGAATAAAGGATGAAGGTTGGATACTCGCTGCTTCTTGTGCTATGAAGAGGAAACGGTGGATTACTTGTTGCATTGCCCTTTTGCGTCGGATTTTTGGAGTCATTTCCTTTGAGCGATTGGGTGTGGCCTGGGTCTTCCTGAATTCCTTTGAGGGCATCTATCCTGTTGGTTCTTGATGAGATTAGAGGCCCCATTTCTAGTCTTTGGGGTTTCCTTTCGAGAGCAGTTGCTTGGTCGATTTGGAAGGAGAGTGTGCGATAGCCGGCTCGAGTGGTCTAGACCCCACACTAACGCTTTCGCCCTAGTGGGAAGCCCAGAAATTTAGAGTCGCCGCTAATCAAAGGGGATGGGGTGTGATTGGTCACCCAAAAATCAATCTCTTGGTCCGAGAACCAAAAGCCAGGATTTGGGGGTTCCGTTATGAGTCGGGGAAGTTGTTAAGCACCCCAACTCATCCATCGAATAACGGATGCCTTTTAGTTTTTCTCAATTATTTACATTTTTATCATTCAAAATCTAAAGAAAAAAGATTAAATTGATCGATTCCTTTTGAGATCGGAATGCCTCTCCTCGACCGAATCAAGGCAATTCCCCCTTTACTTTCTTTTATTTCGAGATTGGAACACACCCCTCGTCAACCGAATTGGGGTTCTCTCCACTTGAGCAGCAAGCCCCCTTTCCTTAAATCGGCGAAGGCCTACTCTCTCCTCGACCGATTCGAGAGAGGCCTCACTTATACAATGGAAAGAGGAAGAGCTAAAAATGAAAAAGATGGACAATAAATAAAAGGAAAAATTGAAAGACTTTTTTTCCCTGCTTTCCTTCATCTAGGTTTCCACTTCTTAATGACCGTTTGAAGGGAACCTTGGAGGCTTGGACTACTACAGGAAAGCAAAATGAAGAAGCTTAGAAGCAAAATGAGGATCAGGATAAATGTTGCAAACCTTCTTCCAATGTTGTCCAAAGATCCCGATGCTATGTGTACTTGGGATGAATAATTTATCGATCCGAACTCTCAGAAGGTAAAGGTCTTCGGAAGCTCAAAAGGGATCTAGGGTTTTTTTCCTAAGATTTGAAGTTCTCCAAGTTCTAGGGTTTTTCTATGATTTTCCGAGGTGTTTCAAAGTTCTTGGGAGTTACTCAAGGCCTAGGGTTTTTCTAGGACTCCAAAGATCCAAGTAGCAAGTTTCAAGTCTTCTTTTGTGAGATTCCAAGGTTCAAAAGTTGTGAGATTCCAAAGTTCAAAAGTTGAGATGAAGAATGGGGTGAGGGCCGTTTATAAAGGTGAAAAGTAGGGTTTCTCACTCTTCTGGCTGCAATGGGGTTAAAGGGTATTAGAAACCTTAAAAGAAGTGGCACAAAGTGATTGGTTTGGGCAAAATAAAAAATATTAAAACATTGATTTTCGCCCTTTGAAACGGCGAAAATGGGTTTTTTCCCTCTGATGTTTGCGCTGCGTGAACCAGAATTCGAAATTAGGGTTAATCAATTTCGCCGTTTCAAACACATACGCACAAACGACTATTGGAACGGGTTTCACCCATATTTAAAAGGCAATGG